>JAOSBN010000006.1:2992208-3007121 GCA_027563595.1 Erythroxylum suave | reverse complement strand
AAGAGTTAAGTTAGGTTATTATATTAGTGAAATTTAATTAATGTACTTTTGATGTTTTATTGTCTGTATTATTATTAAAGTGTAAGAGAAAGAAATTTTTATGAAAAATAAAAATAAAAATAATTTTTTTGAAGAAATTTAAAATGAGGGATTTTTCTAAGATTTTTTTTATGTTTATATCTTTTATGCTAACTAAAAATAGTTTAAGAAACTTCAAATCTTTTAGATCTTAAGATAGAGTTTTTAAATATGGTTAAGAATCAATTACTAATTTAATATATTTAAAATATGTTAATTTACAAATTATTACTTAGTCAAAATGATTTATATCATAATAAAATTTATATTGTTAATCCAATACAAGAAAAGAATCCCTTAAATTATATTAAGATCCAAGTTGAATATAAAAATTATAATGTTTAAATTCAAGTGTAGAATTTATTAAATGATTCATTTTATATTGCATTATAATTTTTATTACTAAATATTAAAATATAACGAGTCTATATTATGAAAAAATGTTAAATATTAGAAAATATCATAACATAAAAAGAAAAAAGTTCATGTTAAATAAAAAATATAAAAAAATGATCCAAAGAAGACAATTCTCTTTAACTAGACTACCCTCTTATTGGTCGAAACCCTATATCTGACTTCATGGTGGCTTTACCCACTCCTCCGGTAGGGAGCTCCCCTTCAACCCTTAGGGTGGATGATGTAGCTCCTCCTTCATAGGAGGACTTTCCCGTCCTCTCTCGTGACGCCCTTAGTAGGTCTTGGAGTAATTCGTCTTCATTAGCTCCAGTCACTATGGAAAGGGCTCCTCCTGCTCCTTTTTTCTCTATTGGTCCTTAGGGGAAAGCTCTCCACAAGCAACGTAACAATAGTGACTTACAACATTTTAAAGATGTGTTAAAAGAGGGGGTTCTCTCTCCTTCCATTGATGTGCTAAAAGCCGGGGAGAGTGTTTGTTCATCAACTCTCGTGGGCTTCTTTTGGTCTAAATGGCCAGTGTTTTTGACATATTAATGCCTAGGCAAAGGCAAGATGGACCAAAAAAGGACTCCAGAAAGTCATGCTTTGTGAGGACGGTATCTTCTTGTTCAAATTTTCTGTTGATTTTAATCTGTCTGAAATTGTTGAGCTTGGTCTATGGCATTTTGGTAATCAACCGTTGTTTTTTGAGTAATGGAGACCAAGATTGGACTTGGATCGAAGTCTTATAGATATTATTCCCATATGGGTTCAGTTCCACAACTTACCGTTGGAATATTGGACCATTTATGACTTATGTAGCAAGTGCTCTTGGATGCCCTATATGTATGGAATCTCAGACAAATTCGATGGAGCGTATTGGATATTTGAAAATGTGTATCGAAATCCCTAAAATAGCTACATTGCCTAACAGTCTCCCTATCCTTTGGTTGGATGATAAACGTCGAGCGGAAAAAATGGTTATCCCTATCAGCTACATTTAGAAGCCCAATGTTTCAACTAGGCAATAAGTTCTTACTGGTCGTATGTTGTTATCTGGTTAGCATTCTGATTTTAGTTCTGAGGTTAAATATGTGTCGGATATTGGGGCCCAACATGGTAAGGATGGGGCTGATGTTGAGTTGGGAGGCTAGCCTATATGTAGTCCCCAGTTGCATGCGGTTGGTGTTGACCTTATGGATAAGAGTTGACATGGTCCTGTTCGGCCGGTTTTAAGCTATTTTTTTAGACCGAACCGAGTAATCAGTTTTGTGACACAAGAAAACTGAAACGAAACTGGGTGTCAAATGAAACTGGATTTTTGGTGTGTCTTGCGGTTCGGTTACTTCAATTGGGTTAGGCCCTAATTTTGGGCCTTTGAATTTTGGTACATGTCCAACGTTTTTATTTCATTTTAGGGCCATTTTTTTTAAGGGGAGTAATAAAAACAACATTTTGATATACTGAAATACCTCAAATATATATATATATATATAAAGACCAAGTATTGGCCTATTGGGTGATTGGCTGATTACCATACTTGCAAAGTTGCAAACTTGCAATTTACAATGGCCATTTGCAACTTGCATTTATGACAATCAGATTACAACATAAAAGCTATATTACTATCTGTGCTACTACATAAAACATATATCTGCTCTAGTGTCAATGTGTCCTACCCTAGTTCTACTTTTGAAATCTAATACAAAATACAGATTACATTTTCACCTTACAAGATTATAATCAAATACACACAAAACTTAAAAATAGTTATAATTTACAAGTTCCAAAATGGCTTGAATACTTCACAAAAAAGGTTGTCCATGAAAGAATGCACTTCTGTCTATTTGTCATTATGCATGATCCCAAAAATAAGTGCACAACCACTGGTAATTACAAGTTTACAATTGGACAGTCTTGCATTTTTGCATAACTGTGCCAATGCTACACAACCTGCAAAGCATGAAATTCACAAGTGAATATCAAAAGAAGTAGAAAGCACTGCATACACAGTAGTTAACTAGTTAATAAACATTGTTCATTGTTTTTAGGTTTATAATTAAGAACTTTACTTAAATTGGAGGTCTGTTTTCAGGTTGACTTTGGCTGGATGTGTCTTTCTTTGCAACTTCTTCGACAATGTCTACAAAGAAAATCAAAAGGATAAGTAGATATCTGTAATACTAACTTATGAAGGATAAAAATAATATAACATAAGCACGAAAAAATGGAATAGTAGACTTGAATCTATTGCTTCATATAAGGCAACGTCATCCATAAAAAATATATCAGCCATTGGGGAGGAATCAAGCCAGTTTTGCAAGCATATCATAGTTTCAACCATCTTAGGAGTTAATGAACTCCTAAAAGGGTCAAGAATCCTGCCCCTAGTATACAAATTACAAAGGCATGAATCAATATTCATAACTTATTAAGTAAAAAAATTATTTTTTTTACTTTGATTAAAAGTTTTTAAGCAAGTGAGTAGTCCTTTGCAATTTGATAGCAATATATATAATTATATCGTTTCATTTGATCAATACAGTCATACAAAATATATATCATAAACAAAATCAATCAATTAACATACTAATTTACTAACACATAAAACCAGTTTGTACTAGCAAAACTAACACTAGACAAGTAGACAGAACCATTTCAAACCAAAAATATCACAAGCAGATCACACACATCAGTCATCACGCATTTAGACTGATCACAG
This sequence comes from Erythroxylum suave, assembly GCA_027563595.1. Taxonomy (NCBI): domain Eukaryota; kingdom Viridiplantae; phylum Streptophyta; class Magnoliopsida; order Malpighiales; family Erythroxylaceae; genus Erythroxylum; species Erythroxylum suave. Next base: position 3,003,925 of record JAOSBN010000006.1, on the reverse strand, counting down.
AATCACATATACTCAAATAGCATAGTAGATAGCCAGATAGCAATTAACAAGTTGAATAATCTCTAACATTAAACAAGTACTCCATCGAATACAGGGTTTAAAAGCTTAAACATAACCTTTTTTAAAAGAAGAAATCAACAAAAGTTTAAGCTAAATGAGAGTCTTCAACAAAGTCTAAACCTTCAAAATCATTTCACCAAATCTGCAGCACAAAGAGTACAACACATGCAATAAAAATTTAGGACATTAGATAAACTCTATCACATTTGAAAGCAGACAAAAATAAAAACTCCAAACTTGAAAAAAACGCTAAATGACTGACCTAATCTCAATCAGTCAATCCCCCTTAGGCCTTAGCAGACGCATAAAGAACAAAATCAAGACAAACTCTCATAAGTCACAAACTCATAACTCAGAACTCAAAAGTCATAACTCCATGTCTCTACACCATCTCCTTTCATTGGGATGATGAAAAAAAAGAAGAGAAGCAGAAGAAGATGAAGAAGATGGCAAAGATGAAGGTCAGAGAAGAGTTAGAGATTTAGGGTCCTGGTCGAAAGGGCTTTCAAAATTGAGATCGCATAAAGCCATAAATAAGGGAGTTCAAGATGAGATAGTGAGTTAGAAAGAAGAGAGCTCAAGATGAGAGGGTGAGACTCAGAGAAGAGAGTTAGAGATGAGAGAGTGAGACTTAGAGAAGAGCCTAGAGAGTTCGAGAGCAAGAGTGAGACTGAGAGGGAGAGAGAGATTGAGAGACTAAGAGAGAGAAAATAGAAGCGGCGACCAGACTTGTGAGAAGGTAAAACTATTACCTTATATACCTAGAGTTAGATGTATAAAAAAATATAATTTTATTTTGTTTTTAGTTGATCGGTTTGGTTCGGTAAAAATTTTTGCTTACACCACACGCAAACCAATATAGTCGGTTTTCTCAATATCCAAAACTGAACCGACCATCACACCACTCCACACCAACCCATTTTGCATGGTTTCTTCGGTTTTGCGGGTCGGATTAGTTTTTTCGAGTTTTTTCCCACTCCTACTTATGGAGAGCCTTACTGTGTAGGTGGACAAGCTTGAGGTTCCTAAGGCAATCAGTAGGGACATTGAGGCTTAAACCCCTCTTCTTGACTCCACAATTGAGTTGGAGGTTTGTGATAGTATGATGGATGTTCTTGGTAATATGGTGGGTGAAAATGGGTGGTCTTATTTGCAGGGCATTGCATTACCACCAGCAAATCCTTATAATGTTTTGTGTGTTGAACCCCAAGCTGTTGGCTCCCTTGTTACTCCACACACTTGTGGTATGAACTCTGTCCCTTTGGCTCTCTGTCTGGTAATTGAAGCTAGTTTGTTTCTGGTTAAAGGCTCTCATCCCTCTCTTAAGCTGAAATGTAATTCATTGATAGAGGAGGATAATTACCCAGCTATCCCTGGAGATTTTAGTGTGCAATCTCCACAATGACGGTCGAGCAGAAGGCATAAGAAAAACAAAAAAATGTGGGTTCCTCTCCCCAATTATGACTGTTCTTATCCAGAGTATTCATGAGATAAATGATCTTGCGAAAAAAGTTTTGATCCAGGAAATTGTACAGAAGCACAAACTGTGGTTGATAGGGATATTGGAAACTAAAATAAACCCCCTCCTTATTCAGGGGGGATTTTTGGGAGCTAATTGGGAGATTATCTCTAAACACTCTTCTCATTATAATGGCCGGATAGTCTGTTTGTATAATTGTGTTCTTCTGGCAGTTCAACTTTTGGACTCTTTTGACCAACTTATATATCTTAACTGTCATTTAAGGGGTTCGAATAAGAGGTTTTTTCTTACTATCATTTATGCCTCTAATTTTGGTCAACGATAGAAAATATGGTTGGACCTTAGTCGGATGTAGCATACTGTGGATAAACCTTGATTGGTTGTTGGATACTTTAACTGTTATCGCTCTTCAACTAAATTAAATGGGGAGATTATCTAATACTGGGTTAATGAAGGAACTCTTCTCTTTCCTTTCCGCAATGGATTTCGTGGATTTGAAGGCCTCAGGTCAGAAGCTAACTTGGTCGAATGACCAAAAGGGGGATTTTCTCATTTGGAAAAAGATGGATCAAACTCTTGTTAATTCAGCTTGGTTGGGCCATTTCTCCCACTCATATGTGTATTTTGGGACAATCTCCTCTTTGATCACTCCTTCATATTGATCCGGAGATTGGAAGAGAGCCCAAGACCTGCTGCCCCATTTCGATTCTTTAATGGGCTCACTGAGATGGAGGGATTTAGTGACTTGGTGGATAGATGGTGGTCAATTAATTTGGTTGGTTACAAATCCTTTCAATTAATGTAGAAATTGAAGAAGCTGAAGGTTGAACTGAAAAGTTTCCTATCTTAGTGGTATCTAGATACAAATGATTTAAGGGAGAAGCTCTTGATAGCTCAAGATGCTTGCTACCATGATCCCCATAACGTTTTCCTTTGTACTACAGAAAGCTACTGCCTTCATAATTACGTGAAAGCCCTACAACTTCAAAAATCCATTCTTCACCAAAAGGCTCGGTTAAGCTGGCTTAAGGAAGGGGATAATAATTCTAATTTTTTTTCATGCTTCCCTACTAACTCGTTGGAATACCAATACAATATCAATCCTTAGGGATAATAGAGGCCACACTTACTTTTCTCAACCCCAATTGCAGGAGTTAGCTTGCACACATTTTGCATAATTGATGGTTGAAGATTCCTCTTCCTTGCCAAGTCTTAATAGGATCACTTTAATGGAGGCTTCGGTTAAACCTAGCATCTTGAAATAGCTAATGTGGCTTGTTACTCGTAAGGATGTCAAACAAGTCCTTTTCAGTATAAAACCATCCAAAGCACCTGGTCCTGACTGTTTTACTGCTTTATTCTTCTAAAGGACTTGGGGTATCACAGGTGAGCTGGTTTCTTCTGTGGTGTTGGAATTCTTTGAATCTAGGAAGATGCTTAAGGAGTTAAATCATACATATATTTGCTTAGTTCCTAAAAAGCAACCGCCTCAAAACATGTCTAATTTCAGACTAATTTCCTATTGTAATACCATATATAAAATCATTTCTAAGATCTTAGCAGAGAGGCTAAAAGTGGCCATCACCGACATCATTAATCCAACACAAGGAGCTTTCATCCCGGGGAGGAACATTGGGGTAACATCCTCCTCTTATAGGAGCTATTAAAAGAGTACAACTCAGGTAAACATCTTTGAATTTGGTTAATTAAGGTCGACTTCTTCAAGGCTTTTGATACAGTTAGTTGGCAATTCATTCACTTATGCCTTGAAGCTATTAAGCTACCACCTCGGTTTATTGATTGGATTATGGCTTGTATTCGAACTCCTTCTTTAAGTATTCTTGTCAATGGGATCCCAACCAAATCGATCTAGATTACTAAGGGTTTTTAACAAGGGGGCCCTCTATTGCCTTATCTTTTCTCTCTGGTTATGAAAGGGTTCTCTAGGTTGATCACTAAGTTAACTGAATGCAACAACAGTTTCTGATATCACTTCAAATGTGACACCCTTAAGCTTACTCATCTTATTTATGCTGATGATCTCTTGCTTGTGAGTAGCACTGACACTCACTCTCTTTATATGATTAAGCATGCTTTGATGTTATTTGCAGATTGGTCTGGGCTCCATCTTAACTTGAAAAAAAGCAATGTACATATCTTAGCTGATATGCATAATCCGGACCTTATTTGTCAAACTGTGGGGTTGAATTCTTACCTTGGCACATACTATTATTTGGAAGTCTCCATCTCCTCTTCTAAGCCATCTCCTTTAGAGTGTCTACCCTTGCGGGAAAACATTACAAAACGAGTGCAAGCTTGGCAAAATAGGTTCCTATCTTATGTTGCTAGACTTACTCTGATTATTTCTGTCTTAAGTAGCTTGCATTTATATTGAGTAGCCTATATAGCTTTACCTAAGGGAGTCTTAAAGGACATAGACAGAATCCTAAATGCCTTTCTTTGGTCTAAGAGTTTTGACAAAGCTACAAATGCTAAAGTTAAATGGAGTGAGGTGGTAACCCTTGAGGCATTTAGAGGTTTGGGTATTAAGTCTATTGGCTCCAATAAAAAAGTCTTAATGTGTAAGAGACTCTGGGGGTTGTATACTGATCGTAATGCGTTATGGGTTAAATGGCTTCATGAGTACCACTTCCACAATGGTAACTTCTGGCAAGTTGGCATTGGGAAGGAATTTTCTTAAACTCTGATCCAAATGCTGTGTATACGTGACACAATTTATCCTTGCATTAAGCACCAGTTCGGTGATAAGTGAAATTACTTATATATGATTTTGGGATGAATTAGAATTAATTTGACTTATCTCTATGTGAATTTTGAACTTTATTTGGCTAATTCTCACACAATTAAACTTTATTGCTTAATAGGTACAATTGGATAGATTTTGGAACAAAAGGCATAACTTTTGTTGTGGATGTCAGATTAAGGACATTCAAGTACGCTTTTGAAGAGGACTCTGAATTCTACAACTTCTGTGAAGTTCCCGTTGAGAGATTTTTCCTTCTAAAGGGTCAAAATCACACATTTCTGAAGATGCCTAATGTCTGTCCGCCCAGTAGATATCATGTCCCTCCAAACGAACATGAACGTTACTCCAGAAGCCCTTTGTGTTCTTTCAACTTTCTCTCTCTACCCTTTCTTGGATGTTGCTTGTCTTTATTTGTTGAGATTCTTTAGCATGTTCTGGAACTAAATCCCATTTAGGGTTAAGGATGTAGCCTATTTTAGGGATTGATTGATATTTTATAGATTGATTGGTGTTGAATAAAATTAGCTCTTAGGTTATATTTATCTTTTTTGAGCTTCATTATTATTTCTGTGCTTGATCATCATAGATGTAATCTTAGGAATCATATGATAGACTGAGAGGTGAAGTATGATTTGTGCATTAGGAAGATAAATACATTAGATTTATAGATAGAGATATCATAAACTAGTGTGATAACTTAGCGTTGCTTGTTCTTAATGAATTTGACTAGTTAGGTTTTACATTGAGATATGATAATCATCAAGTCGAGTGTTCTTGTATGTCTTGATAAAGAATATAAGTAAATTTGTGCAATTGCTATTATAACTTGTTATTCAATCAATTCCATAATTTATTGATCAATATTTTAAATTGGTGAATCCCAAAGCCCTAAGTCTCAATCATCAAATTTATCTTGTTTGTTTAATTACAATCTTTACAATTTATAATTTGCTCAAATCAAATCAACTTTTAAGTTTCTTGTCATTTTGGTTAAGGTAATTAGGATTAATTGAGTAGCGAATATTTTAGCCCTTGTGAGATACGACCTTGGAATACTTGATGTATAAGTATTAGGAATAATTCTGTGTACTTGCAGATTTTATCGACCAGTCAGTAATGGAAGTCGATCCTAGTTTTGGTTTGACAACTAAGTAGACTACAGTCCACTTATTTCACATCCTCGTATTAAGCATTTGAGTAATAGAATTCCTTTGAATATGAGGGTCTTTTCCCTCCTTTGTAATGGCCAATGGCAGGTACTTTAAGAGGTTTCAATACTCTAACTCACATTTTAACTTCTATTCTTGATGTGCTACGGGATGATGTCATCTTGTGAAAGTTGGAAACTAGTGGGCGGTTTTCACCAACAAATCTTGTCATCTACTGTATACTTGGGGATTAACTAATGTACATTGGTCTTCTCTTTTATGGCATAATTCTATCACTCATAAGGCGTCCTTCATATTGTGGTTTTCTATCCTTAATAGACTCGAGACTAAATGTTGTTTGCATGTAAATATCAACAATACTTTCTCTTTGTATAAATTGGAAGATGAAGACCGTGATCACCTCTTTTTCTTGTGCTTATTTTCAAAAGTGGTCTAGAGTAGGATCCTACATTTGTTATTGAGAACGGGCTCTCCCTAGTACTCATGGGACCACGTTTTTGCTTGCGCTATTAGATACTCCTGTAAGTGTTATCATTAGATACTCCCGAAAGTGTTATATATCCTACTGCTATCATCTATCAAGGCGCCTTTCTTTCTACCATCTACGACCTTTGGAAGGAGTGTAATTTGCGATTATTTGCTTATAAGGAAACTAGAGCCTATCAGGTTGCGGAGAACATAATTAATTGAATTTGATCTTCTTTAATAGCAAAAAATCTGCACACTACCTTATCTGATGACATGAAATATAATTGGCACCTTTAACTTGGTTATGTAAATAAGTTGTGTTAGATTTGCTTTCTTTTGTTGTGTATAGTTTTGAACTCATTGTAATGTTAGTTTAGATGTACAGTTTCAATCTTTGATGTGCAGGGCCACCAAGGGGGAGTGGAGAATAGATGTTGAGGATGTGGGAGTGCAATATGGTCTTGTGAAACGTCGTGGAGCTATTCGTCCTGACGGTTGGGCATATCGGTTCTCAAATACTAATACCGCCATCTTATACTATTGGTCTGCAAGTCTAGCAGATTTGGAGCCTTTGAACACTAAAGATCCTGCCACTAATGTTGCTATGCATTTGAATCGCGCACCAGCTTTCATGAGAAAATTCCTCCATAGATTTAATGCTTTAGTTCTTAATACAGGACATCATTGGAATAAAGGAAAAATTCAGGCGAATCGCTGGGTGATGTATGTAAATGGAAAGCCTATTCAAGATAGAAAGCTTCAAGACATTGGCAATGCCAAGAATTTTACCATACACAGTGTTGTTAGATGGCTTGACTCGCAGCTGCTGCATTACCCTCAGCATAAGGCTTTTTTTAAGACAATCTCTCCGAGACACTTTCGCAATGGGGACTGGAACACTGGGGGAAGTTGTGAGACCGGAGGGAGCAAAGTCACAAAGAATGAATCAAGTGATCCAGTTATTGCTGATGCTGTTAAGGGTACAAATGTAAAGCTTTTGGATATTATTGCCATCTCCGAGCTAAGAGACGAGGCACACATCTCTCGGTACAGTGTTAAACCAACACAAGGTGTCAATGATTTCTTGCACTGGTGCCTGCCTGGGATTCCAGACACATGGAATGAAGTTCTCATTGCATTGTTATAGTATCAGACACATCAACTTAGCCAACATACATAACATGTAGAGAACTAAAAAGGGATGTTCACTATCAAAAGGTCTTCTCTGATACTATTACCAGAATATACAAAAGTTCGTACCAAAATGGAACTCTTTAAAGTGGCTGAATTTATAGTCTTTGCCTGAACAAGGGAGGTTTTTACTTGGCTTTTGTGTTTCAGGCATGTACCTATAATCTTAAATGCAATATGATCTGAAGTAAAGTAGGCATAGTAAGGTTTTCATTAACTTCTTTTCCTTGACATTTATATCTGTTGATTCTTTATGTATTTGTATGAGAAATATTTAGGGAGATATGAAGCCTTTATAGTTTGTTTTCTGTATATAGAATCAAAATATGTTCTTAGTACATATAGTTTCCTTCTCTTTTGATAGTAACTTAAATATGTATATTTAGTTTTGCTTTTGATCTGCCACTTATTTGTACAGTAAGTACAGATGTTTCTGTTGATGCAGATGAAAAGGTCTAAGATGGTAAGAATTTGGCAAAAGCTGACATTAATTTCTTAAAGCATAAAGCTTAAGCTTTGAAATCTGCCCTCAAAATCCAAACTTTGATCATGATCCTCGTGTACCATTTGCAGTACTGATTCAGGCTCCTCTTCTCTAGATTTCATCTATTATTGCTAAACTTAAAATGACAATGCATGTCAATGGGTTTATTGTCTTCCAAACCATTAGTTACCTGTAAGACAAGACGGAAAATTTTAATTTAAGACAATGTTAATAGATGCTATGCATATTTATTGTCATATTGAAAAAGCATAGGGGTAGTGGTTTCGCAAACTTTTCAATTTTACCGTGGTGGTTTCTAGCACAAACAAAAATCAGAAAAATTAAACTCAACAAAATAAATCAACATTAAGATTTGTTAACGCAGTTCGGCACTCCTTGCCTACGTCTGCAGGGCCCTCACCCAGCTTAATCACTTTCACCGAAGTACAATAGAATTACTCAAGGCTTTACTGAACCGACACCACTCAACCCTTGACACTATCACTCAACCTCACTTCCCGTGAAAGATTTTCACACCTAATAGTACAACTGCCTCATACTAACCTCAACAGAGGATTTTCTCAACAGTATTTGATAATAAAGATAAGAAATAAAGAACTCAAGTGATCAATCAACTAAGAAAAAAATAATACGCTTGAGATAAAGAGAAGACAACTTTCCGAAAGGTTAAGCTCCATTGAACACTACAACAAAATATGGAGTTTTTAGACATAAAAAATGAAATTTTTAGACACTTTTTTGCGTCTTAAAAATAATTTTAGACGCTTTATAAAGCGTAAAAAAAAAGATGTCACAAAAATTATTTTCGACGATTTTCTTAGACACATAGATGCGTCGAAAAAACATAAATTTTTTACGCATCTAAGTGTTGAAAAAATATAGATTTTTTACACATCTAAGTATCGAAAATCTATTTACACATAAAAGTGTTCAAAACATACATTTATGATGGTTTTTTTAGACAAATAAATACTATTTTAAACACTGTGTATGTTTTTAGATACTTTTTTTTGTCAATATATTTCCCTTTTAGACAATTTTTTATGCCAAAAAAGTCATCTTAATTTTTGCATTTTTTAAGATCAGCCATAATTTACTTCGATGCTTGGCACTACAGAAGTGAAACGAATATAGCCCACTCACAACGTGTCCTTTGTGGGACCGAAAAGGCAATAACTACTAAATAGGTTGCATAAGCGCATTGACAATGCACATCCAGATCAGATCCAGTAGGAAAAGACACAAATGTACCATTGGCCAAAAGTTACAATAAGACAAATACTAATATCGAATGTTAAATCCTTTAAAGTGTAATCCATAAAGTGCAGACAACTAATGAGTATATAGTTTCAACCACTCAAAGAATAGTGTAGTTAAAATCCAAGTGTAACTGCAGGCATGAATCATCTTTTATTGATGTATGCCATCAGCCTGTTTGTCAGGTAGCAAACAGTATAAGACAGATAATGACTCTGCACCTTTGCAGCATGATTTAGAAGTGCTTCACTGGTAATAAGACTGCAGAATTCCTCAGCTTCGTAAACAAGTACAACATTTCAAATCTCAGTTCCTTCATAAGAAAACTGCAACAAAGTAAGAGGAGAATGTACATGAAGATTCAAAAATGGGAGATGAGTTCCGTCCACAAGCAGCCTAACAGCACTCTCACATACAAAATAACATTGCAACCTCAAAAATAAAAACTAAATAAGAATCTAGTCTATGTTTTTGAACAAATTTAAGGACCATCTTTCATGGTCTTTACAAACTAAAATACCCCTGGATAAAACATAAATGCCTTTGGTAGATGTGTAGAGTAATCATCAAGGCTACGAAATTGATGGCCATATGTATACCTATCATTATAACTCAAAAAAAGTATCAGCTCTTCTGTTAAAAAACATAGAAGAGATTCTTGCTCTCATGCACCCTAGTTTCTTGTTATAATCAGTGAAATCTTTAAAGCTTCAAACAAATGGATAAATGAGGTAAAAAAGGCTCATTTTTTTTGAGATCACGGTTATTAGCTTAGAAGCCATCAGCTGACCATGTGTTCTATATGATCTCAGAAGGAGCAAGCAACGACTGATAAACTCGAGGAGAGTTTCACATTTAAAGCACTGCCATTGCATAAAAACAAATTCATTAAAATGAAATTAGATACTAAAAAAGGTCAACCAGAGGTAGTGCCCTTGTCAACAACAACAAAATTGGCAAGATAAGATGCAGAGCAACAAAAAGAACAGAAGAGATTTCATCCAAGCACAAGCCATTGGTTCTTGACATGTCTACAATGTTGCATTCCATATTTCCTAGAAGTTTCCTTAATAAAGTGGAACAGTTCTTTTCAACCAGAACAGATTATGTGAATAAAGTTTGAATCAACCTTAAGAGGACACTTCTCATGACTTTTGTGTGCCATCTTCGGAGGCATTTCATGACAAGATCTGTTAGAAGTCTCAGATTCACCACTAGTCTATCAAAAATGTCTAACAGAATATTGTGGGCTATTTAAGGCTAAGTTAAGAATTTAGCCATCAGGAGACTAATAGCAAAGGGCTGTTTATTGAAAAAAAATAATGTTGGTAGTAAGAAAAGGCATAAAAAATTCACTACTATGCATATTCGCAAGGAAAAAGCTTAATACAAGAGGATGCAAGGCATTACGGAATTGTCCAGTTTTATAGATGCTATATTGTTAAAGCTACCAGCAAACAATTTGGTGTTATACATTGACCATTATAAGTGCGCAGGTGTTCAGAACATAAATCAGTATGATGTCTCTCAAACTCAGTAGTAACATTGCAGCATCAAGAATGGGAAAGTTGATACTAGCAATAGTTTCCCATGATCCCAAGTATGAGTAGAAAGAAGCTCATGTGTACAGAACATAGCTAATTGCCATTCTACATACTAGCAATAGTTTTCCATGATCCCAAGTATAAGTAGAAAGAAGCTTATGTGTACAAAACAAAGCTAATTGCCATACTACATACTAGCAATAATTTTCCATGATCCAAGTATGAGTAGAAAGAAGATCATGTATACAAAAAAGTAAGAAATTAGAATAAAACCTGACCTGTGCTTTACTTGTCCCCGAACTTATCTATAAATGAGCAAAAACGATCGAGTTTAGCTAAAATCTGGTCATTCTTTGTATTTACGTCCTCATTTTGTTTCTTAATCATATCATTTCGTTTTTTAAGCTCTTCATTCATTTTTCAAAGTTCTTCTCCATTTTTCTCTAATGCCTCAGTTTTATTCTCAAGTGCTTCATTCCTACACTAGAGTTGGGAAATAATCTCATTATTTTGTTTTACAACAGAATCTAATTGTGTTTTAACATATTCCACTTTACCAGAGCTACTACCAAAGCTATCACAGTAACTTGCCTTCAATTGACTTTCAAGACCAAACACCTTATTTCTAGTAACCCCAAAACCATAACCAACTACACGCGAACTTGAATTATCAGCAGAGTACATATATTCATGATTGGGTCATGAATACGAACACTCTCGATAACTAAAAACTGTTTGCATTCAACAAGTTTCACCCCACAAGTTGTTGAGTAATTATCAATTTATAAAGGCCCTCAGCGGCTTTTTTGGTTCTGTTATTATCATTAAGCATTGGACGGAGACGGACCATAAAATGAAACCCTCACAACCTGTTGTTTCCCACTAATCAGTAATCCAATGCACCTGATGCTTTTCGAGAATATTCTAAGTAATTTTAATAACTAATTACTTAAAACCGAGACAACACCAATTAAACAAACATGCAAGCAAGCAAAAAGATTCGGAATCATCTCAAAAGCTAGAGAAGACACAAGAAGCAGAGGGGACAAAACAGAGGTTTAGTTTAAGGCTATGTTTGGTTGAGGGGTTGAGGATGGAATGGAATGGAACGTAACATATTTTCATCGTTTGGAAGGAATTTTTATAATAGAATGGGATGGAAGCGGACGGTTTTATATTACGTTCCATTCCATCCTAAACAGTGAAAATAAGAAACCTCCGATTTGGGAGGTTTAGGATGGAACGTAAACTAATAAATACAAACTACCTAATATAC
>JAOSBN010000006.1:2948478-2977981 GCA_027563595.1 Erythroxylum suave | reverse complement strand
GTATAGACGAAGATGACGTCATCATAGAAGAAGCAAAACATAGACGATAGAAGTCAAACATAGACGATAAAAGTCAAACATTGATGAAGTGATGTCATCACAGAAGAAGTATAGAGGAAGATGATGTCATCATATAAGAAGAAAAACATAGATGATAGAAGTCAAACATAGATGATAAAAGTCAAACATAGATGAAGTGATGTCATCACAGAAGAAGTATAGACGAAGATGACGTCATCATAGAAGAACCAAAACATAGACAAAGTGAAAAGACAAAAGATACATCTTCCTTTATAAGGACCATAACTTTCAGCTCAGATGTCCAAAAATTCATGCTATATATCATTGAAAAGCTAAAAGAAAGATATACAGCTTTCTAGAAGGCACATTTGCCAAAATCAGCCTAGATTAATTCAGATTTTCCCTCAAATATAGAATATGAATTTTTACATTCATCCCCCAATGTACTGCACCCGGTTCTCAACTTCATGACAAATTTTGAGATTCTTACAGACAGAATTTAAATTCTATGTCTGCATAAGAAATGTATCTATATGTTTCTAGTTTAATCCAAACAAAGAATTGTCTCATTTGGATAACTAGAGAAAAAGTTATGGCTAACAGACCGAAGCATACTCAGTGCACATTTTTCCAGATCAACCACCACCTTTGTGTCCAAAAATTTCCATATCACAACTCATACCAAGATCACTCTTTCTACTCCCTCTACTTCTCATTTCCAATAACAAAAACCACATTTAAAACAATCATATCCGAAAGTTGTCAATGAATGCATGTATACTTATTTTTGTATGTGCGAAGATTCAAATTCATATGTATGTATGCTGACATGCTGCTGGGCATGAAATGCAAACTTTTCTAACTCTCACATTGCTATTCTCTTCATTATTAAAATCTGGGTTCTAACCCTTAATATGGGGATGGGTTGTTACATTGAAATTCCTATGTTGGTGTAGTTTATTTTATTTTTTATAAGGAAAAAAAAGAGAAAAGAGAAAAGTACAAAAAATAAAAGAAAATAAAATGAAAAAGAAAAAAGAAATAAAAAATTGTTTAAATAAATGTATTTAAGAGCATGTGCATATGTGTTGAAAAGTTGTTCATGATTAATGCATTCTTCTAAAGTTGTGATGAATTAGTTATTTGAGTATATTGGAGATGAGGTAGATGTTGGTTTGGAAGGTTCATTCTGTGGTTTCAACGTATTGTTGGATATAAATTGTATGAGTGATTCTTTCGGATTAGTATATACTTAATGTGGTTGGTGTGTGAGAGCTGAATTGGGTTGTGAAATATAAATGTTCCATTTGTTATAGCTAACGGTACCCAGTTTTTGATGAGTGTTGCTTTGTTTCACTAGCTTTGATGGCTTTCATGCTACTTGACCCAAATACATCGCACCTTACCTTTGCCCACATTACAACCTTGAAAAGTCCTTTGATTCATGATTTTGGATGTGAATTACAATGGTGGACAAATGAAATGATACACAAAGTTGTGGAATGACATGATCATGAATGGTGTTGAGTGTACCTATTGATATATTTTACTTAAACACATTTTCCAAGTTTGCCACTAGATTACCCAATTTTCAAAGATGATGCTTGTTGATTGATCATGAGTAGAAGTGTTAAATGTAAAATTCTTGCTATGATTTTTGAAAGTCCTTCATTTTTGATTATGATTATATAGTCCTGGAAAGTATGGGAATTGAGTAAATGTTTCAGGTTTTTGAGCTTAATTTGAATGTTTTGTCTGAGGACGAGCAAATGCTAAATGTGGGGGAAATTGATATGTATTTAATTGTTGATATATTTAATCATTCACGCTTAGCGATTAATGATAAGAAAATGCTTAAAATACTAACTTTAATTCATATAAGACTTTAGGTACAATTTGGAAGCAAAAAAATTAAAGTGAGTTAAAAGCACTACATTTGGGATGTTTTCTGAAGATTAATTTTCAGTTGTCTTCGTGGAGCAAGAAGAAGAAAATTAAAAGACAAGAAAAAAAATCAAAATATGCATTTAACGTTGAACGAGCAAAACGATGGCAGGAGCATTAATACGTAATTTGCGTAAAAACATAGACGATGTTTGCGTCAGTTAAACTTAGACAACTACATTAAACACAGAGAGGAGCTACGTTTGGAGGCTTCCAGAGAAACAAAAGGAAAGAAGAGATGAACAATATTGGTTGACCTAAAACCATTGAAGTTTAATTGTCAAATCACACAACAGTAGAGAGGCAGAGTAGAAAGGAGTAGGCATCTAAGGAGAAATAGAAGGGCTAGCGGCTTGGTAGCAGGGGAAGATGGTTAGTGGCTTGGTAGGTAGAAAAAGAAGAGAAGAGTGCGTGAATAGTAAAGATGGACCACCATAGTAGATAGGAATAAGAAGCTTGGGCAGTGAAGGAGAACCGAAGGGGTTAGTTAGGGTAATTTACATAGGGTTGAATCATTTTCTTGGGAGACCCATAGAAGGCTAAATGTCCTGACGTGAGTTTGGAGGTGACATCAATACCGATGGCTTGGGTTAAGTGTTTTTTCTTATTTTTGTTGTTTCTTTCTTTTATTAGAAATTGATTGTTATCCTATGTTAATTGAATTGGGTTTTGTCTATGGATAATCGAATTTTCACTATTTTTCTATTATTTATGTATAATCCCGTTGGGATTGTTAAAAGATGATTTTAATGCGTTCATTAAATTGTTTAATGGCATACCCATTGTTAAAATTTTGATATAATCTGTAATCATTATATTGAAATTTATGCGTAGCGACTAATGATTCGTAATCATTAGGGATAACATAACGTTAAATGATACATCGTATGTGATTATTGCCTTAATTAATCAATTTTTCTAATTATAATGCTGCTGCCTAATTAAATCTAGAGATTGTATCCTAGGTTATTTGGTGGTTAAGTTTAATTAATGATTGTATCTTGATTAAACAAAACCTAAGAGAAAACTCAGGTTAATTATTAACCCATGGTTACTAGTTTTTAGGAGAGGTTTGATAACAAAAAATCAATGAAATATGCGTAATTAGGGTATAGGTTGAGATTGAACCAAAGAACCAGATCCCTACCGAGTTCCCCATTTTTATCATTTTTCGAATGTTTCTTTAGTTTGTTTTTATTAGTCTAGCTTCATTTTTTTATTTCAAAATCCAAAACCCCCTTTACCTAGACATCAATTGATTTCATTTTATAAGCTATCCAAATACTCCCTATGGGGTCGACCTAGACTCATTATTGCTATAGCAGTAGTCTAGTTAATTTATTTTGACTAGCGTTACGATGTGCAGGTCACATCACGAAGAATCCGGTTTAGCATTCGTGAATGAAAGACATTGATTTGAAGTATCATTTTATCCAAGAGCTTGTAGAGAAGAAAATAGCCATACTGTCATATGTGTCTATAAAAAAGAAACTAGAGGACATTTTTACGAAACCTTTTGACGCAGTCAGATTTGAACTTCTTCGAGAGGCTTTAGGACTTTGTGCCTTACATTATTGATGTGAAAAAAAAGTTAAGCATTAATTTACTAAGGATTAAAATCCCTAACCCCCTTTATGTTCTTATCCTGCTGTCGTCGCATACTCATCTCTTCCTCAGTTGACACCCAAGCCTTTATTTAGTGGAATTGAAGAATCTTTTCACTTTTATTCAACATCTTTGTGAGTGTTTAGGCTCCATCAAAGACTCTCTCTTGCTCTCATCTATATGGGCTCACTCTCTTTCTCCTGGAAATCTCTCTCGGGTACAACTCTCTCTCTCTGTGCACTAGTGACAATCCTTCAATTTGCTTGGGTTTTTGCTGTGGGACATCAAAAACAAAGAGAAATCTTCCTCTTTGGTTATTGAGAAACCACTGAGGGCACCCATTCGTCGTTCAAATCGTCTATTGCTAAACCCTAACACCTAGTAGGAAAATATCTGGGGCTGAGTCGTCTTTAGCTGCTCCTATGAAATTCCCGACGCCACCTCAGTTCAGGATAGACCACCAGGATGTGAGATGCCATTTGGGTGTTGCTTTCCATGGTCAAAGAGTCTTGATCTGATTTAGATGAGATTCCTACTGTAGTTGCTCCACTGATTGCTCCTCTTACAATCACTCAGAAGCAGACTAAGCAGTATGCTCAGAAAATAGTCCACCTACTTTGGCGAGTTCCTTCTGATCATTTGATAGTGGACAATGTGATATCGTTCAAATTTTATTCTTTCAAAGCTGAACGTAAATGGGAATCTCTCATTGATATCAGGTTAGTTCTTGACCACCTAATTATTTTAGATGAATTTCAACAGTATCTACTGGATGTTTTGTTGTTTGAGAGGACATTATTGGAAGCTGCATTGCCACTAAAACATTATGATACTGAACTAGTAAAAGACTTTTATGGCAATTTGACTAATGATTTATTGAATGATATTGCTTTGAGTTATAGAATAGTGTATGTACAAGGTAGGTTATTACAATTTGATGTTGATATATTGAATATTTTTACGAGGTTTGATAATTTGATTGGAGATCAAATTTATGATGATAATTGGACTGTTTCGAATGATCTTATAGCTACTGTGTTAAGTAGAGAAAAGTTAACTGCTTGGCCATCTAGTTTAGTGCTACGCTCCTCTATACTAACACAAAAGTATTTTGTGATTTATAAGTTAGTTTTATCTAATTGGATGCCCAGTACGTATGTTGTTTCAGTTTATCTAGCGCAGGCTAAACTGGTCTATGCCATTGGTACCGAGGTGAATTTCAATTTGGGCCAACTTATAATTGAAGCTATGCTGGCTATTGGAGGCAAGTCACGTTCCCTGCTATATGTTCCTTATTTGATTTCTCAAATTTTATATGATAATGGTGTCCCTCAGTTAGAGACAAGCATACTTGAACCAATTACTTGATAAGCATCTCGCCAAGAATTTTCAAACAACCATAGGTCGTGGATTTACCCTTGATGGGTGCTTAATTGAATATGAAATTATCCCATAAAACTTAGCGATTATTGACGTGAAAATGCATAAGATACTCACTTTGATTCATATATGATTTTAGGTACAATTTGAAACAAAGAAATTAAAGTGGGTCAAAAGCAAGACAATTAGACCATTTTTTGAACGCTAATACTCACTTCTCTTCATGGAGCAAGAAGAAGACATAAAAATGTCAAGAAAGGAGATATATATTGAAAATACAAAGAAGATGAAGGCATGAGATGGGACAGCCCCATGCACGTGAATTTAATGATGACCAATACAACAGTGCATAAGCCAGCACTTGGAAGAGAAGCAAAACGACAGTGAATCATAAAGAAAATACACAATTCCAAGACGTCCAATGTCTACGTGAAAAATGCAGACCATGTTCGCATTTCACAAAGATGATGTGCATAAACACGAACAAATTCAGACAAAGAATGCATTTCAAGAGCAGATGTTTGCAAGGATTTTAAGAGTGAATAGTATCATGGGCACAAACATTATTTGTCACATAAGTGAATAGTGAGGAGAGAACACAACAATTGTGTAAAACAGAATAGTAGAAGAGAGCTTGCAGGAGAGGAGTGGAGGTGTGAATAGCATGCGTGACCCAATATGTTTATTTGTCACATCACATAAGTAGTAGCTATGAGAGAAAACAGAAGAGTGGAGGCGCTACAATGGGTCTTCAACTAGGGTATTTTCATAGGGGCTGAAGAATTTTCTTTGTAGAGACTCATGGAAGGCTAAGTTCCCGACACCAATTTAGAGGTGAAATTGATGTCGACGACTCAGGTTAAGTGTATTTCTTTGTTTTTTTGTGTTTCTTTCTCTCATTAGGAATTGATTATATTATCTTGTGTTAATTCATTTAGGTTTTATGTATAGATAATTGGATTTTCGTTATTGTTCGGTTATTTGTGTATATTTTCATTATTGTTCGGTTATTTGTGTATGAACCCATTGGGTATTATAAAAGGATGATTTTAATGCATTCATTGAATTGTTTAATTGCAAACCCATTGCTAGAATTTTGATATAATCCATGATTGTTATGTTGAAATTCATGTGTAGCGAATAATGATTCGTAATCATTAGGGATAACATGACCTAGGTTAAATGACATATCGTATGTGGTCGTTGCCTTGATTAATCAGTTTTCCTAATTCGTAATGCTGCTGCCTAATTAAATCTAGAGATCGTATCCTAGAATGTTCGATGGTTAGGTTTAATTTTACAATCGTATCTTGATTAAACAAAACCTAAGGAAAAACTCGGGTTAATTATTAACCTATGACTAATTGTTGTTAGGAGAGGTTTGAGAACAACAAATCAATGAAATATGTTTAATTAGGGTTTCGACTGAGATTAAACCAAAGAATCGAGTTTCTATCGAATTCCCCTTTTTATCATATTTTTCGTATGTTTTCTTTAAGTTGTTTTTATTAGTCTAGTTTCATTTTATTTTCTTTTTAAAAATCCAAAACCCCTATAAACCTAAACACTGATTAATTTCATTTTATAAACTTTGTACACACTCTCTGTAGGATCAACCTAGACTCCCCACTGCTATAGTAGTAGTCTACTTATTTTATTTCAACCAAAGTTACGACGTGCAGTCAGCCTTACACTTCAGCTGGTCCTTTGAATGCCTCGGGGACCTCCTCTATCAATCCTTATGTAGCTTTGTTTACTAAAATTGAGCGGATTGAAGGTATTTTTCATGTGGGACTTGATGCTCTTCATCAACTGAAGCAGTAGGTTCTTTAATTCTCTGATGCCTCTTAACTTTTCTTTTTGGCATCCTTTGTCTTAAAGGGGGAGATGACTTGGTTTTGTATTTAGTTATTTTAATATGTTTATGAACATTGGTTGTTTGTGAATGTTGGATACTTTTGTCTATGCTTAGACTTGGGATTGAGGGGGAGTATTGTTACTTTAAATATTTATATGTCCGATTACGTTATTTAGGGTTTATGACAAAAATGCCAAAAAGAGGGAGATTGTTAAGATATTTTCATATATCTCATTATTTAATTTTGGCATTTTTTATTATTAGATCTTTAAGATAATGCAAATCTTAAATCCAAATTAAGATGAGGTGTACCTAAGTGATACTTCTTATTTGAATTGGATTTTTGGATAATGGTTCATGTATGAAAGAAGTCTATCTTAAATAGTAGTAGATGTAGATCACGTTCTTGTTGGATAATGGTTCAAGTGTAAAAAAAAGTCCATCCTGAACAGGTGTCTATGTGGATTACATTGTGGTGGATTGGAGGCTATCATCAGGTAGATGTAGATTGGACGAGTGGCGTGCGTGACTCCTTCCTTGTATCGTTTTTGGTTGGTTGCATCTCGGGTGCAAGTTAGTTTCTTTTTCTATCTTAAGTGTATTTGCTTTTGTTCCTATTTATTTTAATCAGTTGAGTTATTCATTTATTGTTTTTTGGTTAAAAGATTGCTGAGAAAAATACTCTTTTGAGGATAACACGAACCAGTCGTGTTACTGGGTGTGAATCACTTTCACGGGTAGTGAGGACAAGGGGTAATGTCAAGGTTGAACGGTGACTGCTTAATAAAACCTTGTATGAAACTATTGTTGTCCTTTGGTGAAATTATTAAGCTGGGTTAGGGCCCCGTAGACTTAGGCAAGATGTGCCGAACTGTATTATCAAATATCAGTGTTGATTGGTTATTTCGCTTTTGATTATTTAATTTTTCTAGTTGTTGTTTGTGCTATAAACTTCTGCGGCAAAATCTAAAAGTTTGTGAAACCTTTACAACCTACAGTTTTCATGGTTTAAACTCGCAAGCACTAGACCACGTTGGGTTCTTGATGGATCTTCCAAATATTCAAAACACGTCTTCTAATTGCAATCGCTTAAGAGATAATTTCATTTAAGAGAGCAAGGAAGGTGAAAGTCACTTTATGAAAAATTGTTAATTAATTTCTTCTTTGGTAATCTTTGTTAAGTAATTTTATTAAATTTGAATTTAAATTTTTGTTAAGTTGATTTGAATTTGAATTAAAAATAGTTAATTTAACTTTACACAAATTGTTTGTATATATTGGATTAAAGCAGACTCTTATACTTAATGGTAGGATTATAAAGTTGGATAATTTGAAATTATCTTTTTATGTCATGTTGGTTAAACTGTATAATAAGAATTATAAAGTTACATACAAAGATATGTATATCCTTTCAATTATGAATCTTATAAGTTAAAAATAACCAAATCGATCTTTAGGTAAAGGAAAATCATAGTATTGAATTGTTAATTGTTAAGATATACATTATATATCTTATTATTAATTTTGACATTATTTAATAATTGAACTTTTAAGTTGATATTAATTAAATTCAAATTCTAGTCAAGATGGGATAAAATATCTTGGATTCAATTGGCTGATTGTAGTTGGACTTGGAGGTTGAAATCTTAAAGCTATCTTAGATAATTTTTGGTAGCTAATTACATATAGATAGAACTCTATCTAGGAAAGATTTTTTGGTGAATCATGACTCTATCTAGAAAAGAGTTCTTGGTGAATCATGTGACTATTTGAGTTGAGTTTTTCTTCTTCCATGACTCCTATGCATGGATAGTGGGTGTTTAGTTATGTGTTCTTTGATTAGTGGTCGATTGATTTGGTGGTCTGCAGCTGTGATGTTTCTATCATTTATTGCATGGATCAGCTGGACATTTTTATTCTACTCTTCAACTTAACCTAGGGTGTATTGCGTTGTACTGCAATTTTTCTAGGGTATCATTAACGAAGGTTGTATGATTGGTGCTGCTTTTTTTTCTCTACTGCAAATGTTTTTTAAGGAATGACGCAACCCTTGCTGCATTGTTTGTGCTGCATTTTTTCTTTGGTGGTGTTGTCTATCAGGCCCCAAAATATACCCTAGATGAAATGTTACATATTTATGAAAGTACACGTATGATATAAGGTAAAATTGTGCTATGATTTGAAAGTGAAAGGCACGTGACTTGAATTTTGGTATTGATGGATCCTAGTTAGTGAATTGGAATTAATTAAAGCTATTAGAGTATTGAGGTTTGTAAATGTACATTTGGACTAGGAAAAATGGTCAAGAGACAAGTTAAGTTGAATGACTAAGTCTATGAGTTATTGAAATTTGACATAGCTAATGTATTGACATTTGGCACCATTGGTTTAGTGACAAGTGGACCAATCTTGGAGTGACAAATGGCCCAATCATTTAATGACACATGGTAACATTCATTAAGTAACACATGACCTAATAGATGTATGACTTATGGCAGCTTAAAATGGGGGACAAGTGTGACCAATGCTTTGGTGACATGTGCTCGTCTAAGATTAGTACACCTAATAACTTAGATGTCTTACTAGAAATTTCTACAGCCTTCGTTGAAGCATCACCACCGAAACCCTTCACCCTCTCTTAACTTAGAATTTTTCTCTAATTTCACTTAGAATTCTCTCAAGATATTGGATCAAGTAAATAGAGTATGTGATCTTCTATGCTGTTGTCTTCTTGGTCACCTTGATTTGGAATTGTGTTTGCTTGCTTGGAAGGCCAGATTGGCTTGTTCTTTGGAGT
Source organism: Erythroxylum suave (assembly GCA_027563595.1). Lineage (NCBI taxonomy): Eukaryota > Viridiplantae > Streptophyta > Magnoliopsida > Malpighiales > Erythroxylaceae > Erythroxylum > Erythroxylum suave. Next base: position 2,968,376 of record JAOSBN010000006.1, on the reverse strand, counting down.
TGGAGTTCGAAATTAAACATGTAAGGGGATTCTGAACTTGATATTTTGTATTAAGAAAAGTGCTATGAGATTTGAGTTGGCATGAATATGTGTTAATATGATGAGAATTGAATGATGCCAAAATGATAGTTATATGATAATTCTGGGTTGACTACTGAATATACTCCATTAGTTCAGCCATATCTTGACCTGTAGACATCAAAATGGGATGATTTTAAATTCAGATGAAACTAGATACATTTATCTACAAATTTCATGAAGTAATTAAATTATTTCTATCATTAACAGTTTTGAAATTTAGCTTGAAATTGTGTTCTGGTTGTTGTCCATGGTTGAGAATAGTATGTAGTATTTTTAGTATAACTCATGGAATAATAAACCAAATTGAATGATTTTTATTTCTTTTGAAAGTTAAGAAATATAGAAACATTTAGTTAGAAGAACATAATGTCTAAAATCATCAGTTTCTATGTCATAATAGCCATACAAAATTGATCCAAAAACTTGTCTTATGAAACTAGTTGTTTGAAGGTTTCGGGTCAATTATCTCACAATTGTGTGAAATAATTAGGAAGGTGTAAAAAATGGGGTTTTGTGCAATTGATGAACTATATAAGGTCCAGTTAATTTATTTGGTACAATAGGACTTAAATGGACTTGTTAAAGGTGTTGAACTTAAATTGGTATCCGAAGTAATTGAGTAATAGTTAGTTTAAGTATGCATTATTAATGGAGATGATAATATAAAGGATGTATGGTTTAATAATGATGAATACAATGTTGAATTGCTTGGTGTGATCATGAATGAATGAGTTCCTAAGGCTTATCTATTAAGAATTGAATATGGATGTTTGTGAATTGGGAATTTCTGCAATAATATTGTGACAATATCATACCATTAGTTGTCCAAGGAGTTTGATAGTTGGGGTTGTATTGGTAGTGCTTTCTAATTGTGTGCAAATACATAATCTGAGATGACTCAACATCTCTATTGCTACATAATTGCACATATTTCTATTTATAAGGTATGTTATGTTTGGTCAAATGTCAATGAATAAGTTTATTGGAACAAAATAGAATAAAGACATATATTGTACTTTGTCCTTTGCATAAAATTCTGAAATCTGAAATGGTTTGTTTTAAAACTGCTAAGTCCTAGTCATGGGTAAATAGGCATGCCTAAAAAGGTTAGCAGCTGCTTCTGTAATTAGGCACTAAGGTGTCTCCTGTAACCAGACACTAAGGTGTCTTCTGTACCAAGCACTCCGATGTCTTCTGATTTTAGACACTTCTGTGTCTTCCGTCTCAGATTAAGTCTCTTTTGTTTCAGATACCAAACACATTATCTTTTGTTCTGATACCGTTACCCACTTATGTGAAAAGTATTATCAGGCTAATTTGTTTTGTATTTTGGTACATGCTCAGTTTTGATATAATCAATCTCTATTCTGAAATAACTAAGTTTTGTTCTGATGTAACATATAGACAAGTTCTATCCTGGTACTTTAAAATTTAGTTCCGAAATTTAGATATTATGTTCTGATACTTGTAAGTTTTACTCTGAAGTAAATATATCATGTTATGATTTGGCCTATTCTATTTTAAGATACATATTAATTGAAGTGCACTTTTATATGCACAGTTAAAGAATGGTTGAAATGTGATCTGATTCTGTATATGTGAATATTAGAAGACTGTTAGAAAACAGTCACCAAATCATATTTTATTTAGTTATTCCCTACTAAGTTTTATGCTTAGCATGGTGCTTTTGCCTCTGTATAGGTTTTGATAAGAAGGTTTAAAGACTGGGACAAAGATAATCGCAATGGCCATAGAAAGATGTGTTTTGTTTGACAAGATGCACATTTAAGTTTGCTTTTGTGATGCAGTCAATGTCTTGTATTTTGATGTAAATGGTTTGTAATATGTTAATACAATTTGGTTTTGGATTTGAGGCTTATATATAATAAGTACCATGTATATGTTATTTTCTGAATAGGATCCAATCAATAATGAATGAAATGTTATTCCATGAGTTTCTAAAAATGTGTTTGGTATGTTTTGGTTTATTCTGGTTTTGTTGTTTGTAACATCTATGTATCCTTGCAGGGGGTATATAGGTGTTACATTGTCATTAATTGGGTATGCACAACAACTATGGTTTTTTTTCTGGGATTTTATGTGTTCATTGGTTGGGTGATTTGTGACTTTCTGCAATTTTATATTCTTTTATTATTCAATGATAATTAAGGGTGTTCTTTGGTTATTTTGCAGTTGATTTATTTTCTGATTTATGTCTTCTTTTTGTGTTGCTGCTCTTCATCCATTGCGTGGCTTTTGGTGAACTAATTGAATGCCCATTGTGTGGCTATCGATAATGGAAGGGGTGTGCAAAAATGCCATCAGCTGGCTACAACAATTTACTTGGTGAACAATTTTCATATCTGGAAGGAGATAAATTTGTCGAGAAGTTTTTCCTTTTATCTCAAGTATATTCACTTTCGTTCTTTGTTAGTTTAGTCACTTGATTTATTTCATTATTGTCTTTTTCGTTAAAAGTTGTTGAGAGAAATGATCTGTTGAGGTTAACACGAGTCAATCGTGTTATTGAGTTTGATTTTCTTTCACAGGTAGTAAGGATGAGGGATGGTGTCGAGGGTTAAGTGACTTGGCTCAATAAGGCCTTGTATAAAACTATTGTTGTTAGTGAAAGTATTAAGCTACGTGAGAGCCCTGCAAAAGTAGACAAGGGATGTCAAACTGCATTAACAAATTTCTAATGTTAATTTGTTATTTCTCTTTTGATTTTTTTTCGTTTTTGTTAGAAAATTTATAACAACTGCAACCATTAATAATTTGTGTGAAATTACATCCTAGGAAAAATTTTCATTAATCTTATACATTTAACGTGTTAAATGTAATAACAATTCATAAAAGGACAATACTTATATTTCATTAGATTACTAACAATTTTATATGATATGGTCATATATATTAAATAAAATATTGATTTAAAATCTTTGAAAAATTGAATATATTTAAATTTAAGTAGAAGTTAAGTAATTAAAATGTTAAACCAATTGATGAGATTGATATTATAAGATTTAAAATTTTCAGTTATCTCTAAGGAATGAGAATCTCTAGTGAATAGCTTTAGAACTAAATCTATAATAGTATGGATTTATGTAAGAAAGAATATATAGTATGAGATATTGTATGATGTAATATTTATTTCTTTTATAACTATGCAACTAGTATAACAACTAAGATTTCCAATCAAATCAATTGACAAGATTTCATATTAAATATAAATTAATAATACTTTGAGAGAGTCAAAGTCAATGATTTTGAGATGTATTGCTTAGTTGAAGCATGTATTATCTAATAAGTTTATAACTAAATTAGATGATAAAAAGTTATGAGATATCTAAAATTTAGATATAATATTACAATCCCTATTAAACAAAATATTTATTTCAATGTATACTTATAAGAGAATGATTCTCAAGATAAGTTGTAAGAGTAGGATGCCATTTAAAAGGTTCAACTCTTATGATAATAAATCTAATTAGAACTAATGGCGTTATTTATACATATGATGTGTAGTTAAATGGCTTTGAGACATTAAAAGATTCACTATCATAATGAATTCAAACTGTTTCTGTTAGAAATGATTGTAAATTTATCATATTTACAAGAAGGTTAGTGGGAGTTTAGTTGTCCTTTTTCAGTAGGAACATAAAGAGATATATTGCTTATGGAAAACAAAATTCATCTTTTCAATTGTTAAGTATGTGATAGTCTAAGAATAACTCTTATTGGAAATCAAAAGAAAATAACTTAATTATAGGAATTACATCTATAGAGATAGTTACAAAAGTTTAGTCCAAGTACATAAATAATGTACGAAAGGTATTTAGTATTTGAGATATCTGATACTTATAAAGCATTAAAGATATCCATTATTTTATGTATGAGTTGATATTTGAGTGTAAGTTTATATGGATATTAACTTTAGAAGTAAATCCTAGTTAAGATATATTTTATTTAGAACAATATTATTTTGAGATTGGAAAGGTTTCAATGTAGTAATGGTTGATACTTAGGGCACAAAATATTTTTCATTTTGAGGGAATGATTATTTGGATCAATAGGTCCTTTAATAAACTTGATATAGTTCCTTGTATTATTTAGATAGTAATATACTATAGAACATTAGATTCTTTGGGCATGTAAAAGGAGTTAAGGTCTCACCATATATCTAAGCATGCATTTAGACATTTTTTTAATATGATGATAATTAAGAAGAAATTTATAAGATTTAAGAAAGAGCTTATTATAGAGAATCTTGTAGAATTCTCTTACTAAACCATTGTCACAACGATAACATAATCATATAGAGATATGGTATAAGATACTTAAACGAATAGCTTGATGCAAGCGAAAGGTTATTGATTTATGGCATACAACTAATCGATCAGTTGAAATTTGGCCTTATCATTATTTAAAGAATTTTTTCTCTTTTACATATTCAAATGTATATGATAAAATTGATAGGGGTAAATATACATTACAAATAAAATTATGATGAGATTATAATTACGTTATTCATATTGCATTTATATTATCCCTAAATTATTTCTAGTTTTTGTTATATTAAGATTAGAAATTATTTGAATGTAAAAAGACTAGAACATGTTAATTTTTTCTTATGAAAGAAGTAGTCAGTCTTATAGACTAAAGTATTGAGATATTCAAATAAAAATGTGAGTTCTTATTGGAGAAAAAGTTCAATGAACTAACCCCATAAGAGAATTCCAATTGAAATATTACCTATATATTTATTAAAATTCTCATTGTGATAATTATATAACTGATCCTTTGACTTGTAATCTCTAAATTATCTTAATAGGGATTGTTATGACATATTCTAGTCAAATGTAGTTGTAACACCCCACTGCCATAGAGTATGTACCCGAACATCTAGAGGACATTTAAGAACATACCCTATGACAATGGCATGTTAGAGCAATCTCATTCACTTATTATGGCATCTCATAGAAAATTAGTAATAAAAAGGTCTACTCTTCACATTAAATTCATAAACATAACGTTCATTGTAACTTTACACTTTATTAAACAAATTTTTACATTGTCACAAGTGTAATATCCTTTTTGTCAGTACATGCTTAGGGTTAGAACCCTAGATCAAGCATTGCATATACATGCATAACATTAGCATTCATACACGAATTGATATTTGTACACATTACAATTTAGCATATGCACTTAATTGACTCATTCTGGGGTATGAAAGATTAAAACGTTTATTATGTGAATTGTGAAACATTTATGCCTTGAATTTTGGTTTGATTAATTACAAATAGTGAATTTGGAATTCATTGATATAATTGGAAAATTAAGGAATCAAATGTACATTTGGTCTAAGAAAAATGCCAAGTGGTAGGATAAATTGACACATGAAAAATTAGGATTGCTAAATCTAAAATTAAGTGACATTTGGCATAGTTAAATGTATGACAAATGGACTAGTAATTAATTGACAAATAGACAAATTATTATGTGACAAGTGTACTAATCTTAGAGTAACATGTGGACTGATTAATTGGTGACAAATGGCAGTTTAAGGAATGGATTAATGGCAACATCTTGATTAGGCACATGACTTATATGGCTTAAGACATATGGCATGACACCTAGCACAAAATTGCAGTAGGGATGGCCAGCAGTCTTCCTCCATTGTTCTTCACCTTCTCCACCAAAATTTCATGAAGTTTTCTCTCTGAAATTGTAGTCCAACCCTAGTCAAATTTCTACATGAAATTCACATGTTAATCCTTCACAAAATAACTAAGAAACTAGTAAGAAGTGATCATCTTATTGTTGTCCGAAAACAGCTTTGTTTCCATCTTAAGTTTATGATGAATCTTGCATGCTTTGGGGCTTAGTGAATCTGGAATTTTGAGCTGAGTTGGAAGTCTAAAAGTTAAGTAACAATCTGAGTTTTATGTCTTGTCAAATGATATATGATTGATGCTTGAATTGGAATGAAATGCATGTGATATTGGTGAAGATATGTGCTGGAAAATGTTGCATGAACTTGGAAGTTTTTCTTCTTTTTTTTGAGTATATGAAAACCGTGGAGTATAGGGAATTATGTGGATGAATTGGACTTAAATTTAAATTATAAATAAGGTGTATTTATGCCAAAGAAATTTGTTAAAAGAGTGTTCTTGAATTGAGAAAGAATTAGACCTATATGCATGATAATGTAAGACATATTTCTGGTTTGATTTTTGATGCATGAAAGACTAAGATTTGTAAGCTTTTAATTAAATAATTTTGAACTAGAATTGGAGAGGTTATTGATGATAAATTGGAGTATGATTCAAGCCTAATAGAGGTATAATTGATGAACTATAAAGAGGATGTTTTAACTTTGGTATAAAGTGTAAAAAATATGGAAAATTAGAGTTGTAGGTCAAAATTCTGGTTTCAATTTCATCTTCTTATTTTGACCTATTTTATATATGTTTAAGGCATGAATTTGAAGAAACTCAAAGAACAAAAGTTGTATATATAGGTCTTATCTTGACCTCTGTGAAAGTGGCTTAATAAAATAGTGACTAGAGCTTGAGTTATGCTTGTTTTCCTAATACTGCCTATGACAGACCCCTGTGCAAGAACCTTATATTATTTCCTAATTTTTGGGGATTTTAGAGCTCGAATTAGTCAAAGTATAAAACATGGAAAATGATTATTGATTTCTCATTAATTCTTTTTTGAAACATTTTGGCTAAAATACATCTTGATAAGTTTATGTAGTTAATTGAATTCATAGCTTAAAGAAGGGACAATTTTGATGTGGTTGAGTTCAAAACTAGAAAATTATGATTTGTTAAAGGAGTAAATGAGTTATTTTAATGCAAATATGACATTTAGGACATCAATAGTGTGTATAAGGTATGGATGAATGAGTATTGAAGAACATAGGGTATTTATGAATGAGAATTAGGTGAATGTATAAGTATACATTACTAGAAAAATTTTGGTGAATGTATAATACTAGGAAAAGATTGATGAATTTATTAATGATGAATGGAAAGTGAATAGGTTTACTTAAGGCATAAACGTAATTGAAAATTAAATGATGTACAAGTCATGATGTATAAATGATTAAGATTTGTGAATAAAGTTACATATTCATAATGATCAATTGAGCATGTATTGAACACAATACATATACATGTGTAAATTTGAGTATTTATTTGATTGATCAAGTAGTGATGTGTACATGTATGTATTGCTTGATTTAGAGGCACAAATCGACCAACACCATCCAGTCATTGTTGATTCGTTGAGGCAATAGCTAACTAGAGTGTGCTGCGAGTAACCTAGATGCATGACCTTGATTAGAAACGTGTTCTGTTCATATTGTTTGGATTAAACATGATTTTCTTTATATTAAATTGATATTGATATAATTGTGACATTGATGATTTCAGACAATTGATTGTCCGAGAAGTTTGATTTTTGGGACTATATTGTGAGTGTTTGTGATTTGAATGTGAATAAGGAAAATAAATTCTCAACTATATATTGAATGTTGGACATAGATCTGATGAATTGTGATAATTGAATGTGTCTCTTGGCTGAAAGTGATTAATGATATATTATGTTAAGTGATTCACTTTATTATATGAATATGCATGTTCACATAAATGAGTTGTGACCGAAGCAGCCAATGTGAAAAGAGCTTTTAGCTCAGATATGTACACATAGAGCCTTAGGCTCAACGTTTAATGAACCCAGTATCCACAACAGATATGGGACCGATAACTGACAAATAGGCACTCGATCACAACAAAGTAAAAAATGGAAGTGAGTCTCATTTGCATTTGCATTTGTATCTTTACATATGTTTGTGAAATTGTTTGCAAATGAATTTTGAGTTATATTGAGATAACATTGTGAAATGCCTATAAACTTGATAGTAATATGAAGAATTGTGATAAGTGAGTGAAATGTTCTGATATGATTATATGAAGTTTTTGCATTCAAAAGGTGCTTTTGAAATGATTAAGTAAAGTGATTGTAGTGTTAAGGTGCTTGTTGAAGCATGATGAATAATGTGATAGATGAGGCATAAATCTTCTGGGCTTTATTCATGTGATCTATATATATTATATTTTGATTGAACACATTGATGATGGTTTACTCACTGAGTTCCCAAAACTCATCAAAATTACAACGTTAATTTTTAGGTACTGAAAGGAGACCTTGCTTATAAAGTAATTTAGTTGGAGTCTAGTATTATCCATTTTAAGATCAGGATTGAGGAATTTAGATAGAGTGTTTTTGTATAGTTTTTCATCTCATGTAGAATATTTTGTATAAAATAGTGTGAACACAGATGGTTTTTATATTGTAACTATATGGATGGTTCGTAATGAAATGATAAGTAAAACATGTTTTGTTAATGCAATGAGATATGTGAACATTTTAAATTCTCATGTTCTTTATGATGTCGTATAAAGTAAATGTGATTACTCTAACATGCCATTCTCATAGGGTATGTGCTCAAATATTCTAAAGAATGTTGGTCATATGTCTTATGGTAGTGGGGTGTTACAATAATCAACTGAGAGTTTATCCCTTTTTTTAACAAAGAGTTCTACATGAAATGAAAAACTACATAAACACAGTCTACTACTCAAATGTTAGTTGACCAGACCTTTAAACCATTTCCCAATTCCAAAATTGATTGAACTAGGCTTCTACTAGTTTGCCTTAAGAGCTAGGTCTTTGTTTTACCTAAAAATCAACATTGCAATTTTGATGAGTTTGCGAACTCAGTGAGTGAACCATCATTGATGTGCTTACTGATATCAGAACACATCTCAAATATAAACCAAATTCATTGTATACCTTTTCTTAACAATACAACATGAATTCCACACGTTATAAATGGTTTTGGCTGGATTCAAGAATCACCTCTTTAGTATAGTAATTCATCATAAGCTTATGAGCAATGAGCCAATCCATACCTAGGATGAGTTCTATCTCACTGAACTGTAACACAATCAAATTAGCTTCTAACTCTGCCTATTCAACTCGAATTATGCACCCTTTACACACTTCTCTAATCACTATAGTACTACCTATCGGTGTACTCATTTCTAAGCCATAATTCAACACCTCTCTCTCACAATGCAATTTTGATGCCATATGTGATGCGATAAATAAATGTGTAGATCCTAGATCTACCAATGCAAATGCTTCAAATTGAAAGTCATTTAACACACTTGCAAAAACATCTGGGGAGTTATGTACCTCCTGTCTGGTGATGGTAAAGATTTTGCCCTGAAACTGCAATTGATTACTCTGCACCTTAGTCCTGTTAGTAGGCCATGTCAAATGTGTTCTACCTCTACCTCTGTCTCTCTGACCTGCTCCATTGGCTCTGCTCTGCTGGATAGTCATCTCAATCACTATCCCCCTCTTACTCCAGACTGTGACCCCAAAATCGCGAGATAGTCTCTAATCTGGTGCTCGAAAGAACCACAATGAAAACAAGCTCCTGATAACTTCCAACATTCCCCACCATGTTTCTTGCCACAATGTTCACAACTAGGCATCTGTTGTGTCTGCCCTCCTGATATCTGACCTCTACCACTACCAACTTGTACAAAACTGCCTCTCAGTTTAAATCCTGATTGTCTTGATCTAGTTTTCCATCGAAACGATCTATTCTGGTGTTTGCTAAATATCTTGCTAGAATCAGCTTGAGACTCATCCTATCTCTTCATTCTGAACTCCTGCGTATAATCTCCTTGTCCATCTTTCAGTAATTGTTCAATATGAATTGACGCAACTTACAATTTAATAAAATTACTCATATTGGTAATACCCAATCTTGTTATGATCTCTATATTCAACCCATCTTCAAACCTCCTACATCTGTCTTTCTCAGTCAGAATCAAAGCAGTTGCATACCCCATTAACTCATTAAATCATATCTCATATTTAGCTACTAAGAGACTTCCTTGCTCCAGATCCAAAAACTCTTTCATCTTCCAATCTAGATAGATCTTGGGCATATAGTTTTCTTTAAACACCTTTAGAAAATCTTCCCATGTCAATCTACAAAGTCGGGCTGAACTGTTGGAAACAGTCTTCCACCACTAATAAGTTGGACCTTATAGTAGCGAGACTGCGTAGTCTCTCCTCTCAGGAATTCTCTGAGGCATTTGTTTAAACTCAGGTACTGGAGACTTTCTATTGGCTCCTATAGACTCTAGGTCAGCTGACTCTACAGCCTGAGTATAAGAAATAATAAGTGTGATCATTATATGAGTTTCTCACTATATATCATGTTTAAATGCTCTTATATGTCCTCATAGATGCCAAACCATGCTCTGATACCAAAAATGTAACATTCCACTACCATAAAGTATATACCTGAACATCTGGAGGACATTCAAGAACATACCCTATGACAATGGCATATTAGAGCAATCTCATTCACTTATTCTGGCTACTCACAGAAAATAAATAATCAAAAGGTCAACTCTTCCCATTAAATTAATAAACATATCATTCACTGTAACATTACACTTCATTAAACAAATTTTTACATCATCACAAGCGACTAAGAGTTTACTACTTTTATTTTTAAACAAAGAGTTCTACATGAAACGAGAAACTACATAAACACAATCTACTACTCAGATGTCAACTAACCAGACCTTTGAGCCATTTCTTAATTCCAAAATTCATAGAACTAGGATCCTAATAGTTTCCCTTAAGAGCTAGTTCTTCCACGTACCTGAAAATCAACATTGCAATTTTGATGAGTTTGAGAACTTAGTGAATGAACCATCATCAATGTGCTAACTCATATCAGAACACAACATCTCAAATACAAACCAAATTGATAGTATACATCATCTCGACAATACAACATGAATTCCACACATTACAAATAATTTTTTCATAATAATTCAATCATCTTTCTCATTCAATCATATTATCAAATGTACACAAACATTACATATCATCATATCAACATAATTTTAAAACTGTTCACAATTATTCATATAGTACATTTGAAATTATAATTGCAAATGCATATGCGCATGTGACTCTACTTTCATTTTTATTTTGTTGTGACCAAGTGCCTATTACAGTCTCGTATTCCTTGTGGATACCCGACTTATTTCACATCATGTCTCGTACCCATTGTAGATACTGGGATCATTAATCACTGAGCCTGTGGCTCTTTATGCTCATTTCTAAGCTTTAAGGGTTTTTCAGACTAGACATTCCGCTCACAACTCCTTTATCTGATCATGCATAACAGTGGAATGAAGTGCATCATTTCACAAATAAGCTTTCATTCACTTTCATTCATTGTGCACATTCATTTTCAAAAATTCAACGGATTTAAGTCTAGCATCCAACTTTTTGTTAAGAATACACTTTCCATGTTCACATTCAATTAAGAAACACTCCCAATACATTCCCAAATATGAAACTAATTGGACCAATCAATGTCTATAATTATCATAATCATAACAATAATAGTTTAAAAACTAAAATTGATATGGAAATAAATCAAACATAGTGAGAAAACATCTAGGTTAGTTTATAGTACACTCCATATTAGCTATTGTGTGGATGACCCAGTAATGTCTAAATGATGGTGTTCGAATTGTGTGTCTAAAATCATATAATACACACATAGTTCACATTACTAAGGTGGTCAATCAAATACATAATCAATCATGCACATATATATACATATGTTATGTTCAATGCATGCTCAATTGACTTTTTTCCTAGGTATGTATCTTTATTCTCATTTCCTAACCAATCATACATCATAACTTGGCTATAACCAATTTGTAATTAGGTTTATATCTTTAAGTAAACTTGATTATTCTAAATTCATCAACCATTCATTCATTAACCCTTTTATATCATTATAAGTATTCAAACAATTTCCAATTCTCATTAATTCATACTTAATACCTTATTCATATCCTTTGGATCATATTTGCATTCATAAGAACATCTTCATTCCTTTATCACTCCTACGTTCAAAACTTAGATTTATCAATATCAATACAATCCATTCCTTAAGTTATGACACCAATTAACAACCTAAGCTTAGCAAACCCTTAACCAATTAATCAAGCAACAATCTAGGTTTATTTCAAACCTTAATCAAGTCCAAATACACCAATGTAGAGTGGCTTACCCTTAGTTGGTTCAACAATTACACAAAACTGAAATCATTACTTCAGAGCCTTGCTGATTACCCACGATCGTGACAGAAGCTAGTGCAACTAGCCATAGTCATGGGATGAGTGCCACAATCATGCACTATCCATTTTTCCCCAACTCTCCACGAATTTCACCTACTTAGAAACATCATTAGCACTTCAAATTTTCCAAGATTTGTGTTCATTTATGCAACCTCATTTCGTACTAATCTATGTACCATATTAGTTACATAAATCTCACAAAACTCTACTCAATTGATTCATTATCATTCACTTAATCTCATCATACATGTGATCCTAACTTTTTTTCTAATTCAAGAACACTATATTAACATCTTTCTTTAGCATCAATTCACCATTTTTGTACTTCAAATTTCAGTCCAATTCATCCATACAATAACCTATAATCCACGGTTGTCATACACTAAGAACAAAGTAGAAAAATCATCCAAAATATTCTAGAACACTCATCATCAACATTATAGACATTTCATTCCAATTCAATTCATCATTCTCATTTTGTTAAACATGCCAGAAGGATCATATTTCTACTTACTTATTAAGCTTCCAATTTTAGCTCAAAATATCAAGGTAATCTATCCTTCTAAGCAAGCAAGATCCATACAATTCCAAAGTGAAAATGAGATAGTTTTTAGCAGCAAGATGAAGGTAATATTAAGCTTATTTCTTGACTATTTCGTGAAGGATAAAGTCTGGATTTGATGTAGTAATTTTAGCTAAGGTTAAACCAAAATTTAGAGAGAAGATAAAAGCAATTTCTGTGTAGGAATAATAACGAAGACAACAAAAACATTCTCTTCACCAACTTAGTTTGACTAGGTACAAGGTGTCATCCTCTTTCAATGACATTTGTCATTTGGCATGTAAGTCATATATCCGCTCCTTAACCTTCCATATGTCTCCTAATTATTGATCCACTTGTCACTCAATAAGTGATCCATTTGTCAATTAATTACTAGTCTATTTTTCATTCATTTATCTATGCTAAATGTCACTCAATTTATAGGCTTAGGCATCCTAATTTTTCACGTATCAATTTATCTTACTACTTGGCATTTTTTCTAGTCCAGATGTACATATTAATTTATCACTCTCCTAATTAATAACAATTAATTCTAAATTACTAATTGGAATCCATTCAAAACAAAATTTAAGACATAACAATTCACAATTTACATCATGCTTATTTTTAATCTTTCATATCTTAGAATAAGTCAATTGAGTGCATATACTATTTTTGCAATGTTTACCAAATTCATAATTCATGTCTGTACACTAATGATATACATGTGAATGAAATGCTCTAAATGTTATTACTCATATGCAAGGGTTTAGGGTTCTAACTCTTAAAATGTTTTGGAAACCGGATATTACAATAGCTCAATCGGTAGTCATTGGATATATTATGAATTATATAAAGACAATTGAATGATCAATATATGATTTATAGTAACACCCCACTCCCATCTGACATGTTCCCATACGTATTTTTGACATTCAAGCATATGCATGATGGAAGTAGTGTGCTGGAGCAATCACTTTCTCTTATCTCATGGCATCATAAATTAAAACACAAATATCACAATATCTAAAAACCCAATTCCTCAATTCATTTCATAAAACATAATGTAAATTTTAGTATTACATACATCATTCATATATGTAAAGTATCAAAAACTAATTATAGTTTATAACTCAATTTACAAAATATGCCACATGAATGAGGAACTCAAAAACTCTATCTATCCCTTCAGTTTCAACTGACCAACTTTTGAGCCATTTTTTCTATCCAAAACACAAGAATTACTTTTCTTCTAGAGCTGCTTAGCAACTAAGTCACCTCTTTTGTACCTAAAAGTCAACATTGCAATTTTGGTGAGTTTTGCAAACTCAGTGAGCAAGCCATCATTGATGTGCTCACTTATAAAACATAACACAACAATTCATATTCAAATCATATAATCACATAATTCACATCACTTCATTAATCATTATAATCAGTCAAGACAATTTTGTTCATTTATTTGACATTTCACATTTAGAAAAATTCATACAATCAATTAGATCATTTATATAATGTATATCAAAGGGTATGTTCAATTCTCATGAGACTCACTTCTAATTAGTACATTGTTGTGACTGAGTGTCTTTTTCACTATCGTGTGTCCATTGTGGATACCGGGCTTATTAATAACTGTCCCTTATCTGTTGGGGATACAGGGCTCATTATACATAGCGAGCCAAAGGCTCTTACCACATTTTGAGCTTTAAGCTCTTTTTCACTAGTGACTCCAGTTATAACTGCCTTTATCTTTTCATGCCCATCATGTAATTAGATGTATCACATGTATTCAATCAATCACTTATGTTTGATTATCCACATTCACATTCACATATCATCGGACCTAAGTCCGACATTCAATAATAATGTTGAATACACTTATTTTTGGCAAGTTCACATACAATGAGCACTTCCAATATGTTTTTCATGCATCAAACACCTTGGACATTCAATGTCTGCCATCAACACATTCACATCACATAATAATTCAATACATAATTTAAACAAACAATAAATCAGTGTGAGACCATCTAGGTTACTCAAAATATGCTCCAGATAGTTATTGTCTTGACGTCCTGGCAATGTCTGGATGTATTCGCTCAATTAGCGCTTCTATATCATGCAATACACATTTACACACATTACAACTTTGTACAATTACTTAAGTACTCATTTATGCAGATATATGTATATATGTTAAGCACAATGCATGCCCAATCATAATCCCGGGTATATTTCCTTAATTCACATCTCATAATCATTTAACATCAACTAAGTTCATTCAAGACCTCATTCAAGCCTAAATACATTATAAAGAAGTACCTTAACATTATTTGGTTCAAACATGACTCAAAAGACAACTTTTTTACTTTATATGTCTGCCCACGATTGTGGTGTCCCTCCCATGATCGTGATAGAACCTTATCGAATTGGTCACGATCGTGGTGATCTTGCCATGATTGTTACAGAATCTCATTCTTGCCAGGCCACGATCATGGGGTGAGGTCCACGATCATGCCCTACATTTTCTTCCTCCATTCTTACGAATTCCATATATATACAAACATCAATTTTACACCAAATTTTCCAGTATTCACATCAATTTATGCAACTTCATTGCATGCTAATTCAACTACCATATTAGTTACATTAGAGTCCATAAAACTCTACTCATTTGATTCATCATCATTTACTTAACTTCATTTATTCTTAAAATCCTATCATGCATGCATTTCTAACTTTCTCCTTGCTATATTCAAGATATCTCATGCAAAGTCAATCATGTCTACTTCATTCCCCTTTTTATTCTCAAAATAAGAACACAACACATATATTCATTCATCAATTCCCTTACCTTCATTATCAACACATAATAAGACATAGACACTTCTCTTCATTTATCAACTTTCAACTCTAATTTTACAACCACCTTAATTATTAAACATCTCAAAATCACCTCTAGCACAACTCATGTATTATCACTCATCATAACACAAAAGTAAGACATAACCTTACTTACTTCTTTGTCCATGTATCATTGTATTTCTACTTCTTTTTCATAATCATTCATCCCTTAATCTATCATCATAAATGATTTTTATTAAGCAACTCATAAACAACATTAACACACTAAAATTTAGAACATAAATCCCTTTAGTTTAACACCCATGTTAAAGTATATATATAACTCTATGATCATGATCATCAAATCTCAAATCATTCATCATATTTGATTCATTTGTAACTACCCATAAAGATCAAAGTATAACTTACTTAATAAAACTCCAAGCTCTTCAAAATCATGTAGCTTTCCATGTATCCCACAATCATCAACATGGAGGTGGGGCAAGTTAGGTTTTCTTGTGGCAAAATGATGGAGATGATAAAATGGAAGTAGCAAGTAAAGGGTGAGATCAAGGTTCAACGTTGACGAAGGTGGGTAAATGTCACGATATTTGTGAAGAAGAAATGGAGAAGAAGAAGAAGAGAGATTAGTGAAGAGATGAAGAAATCAAGAATGAAACCAATTAAAATGGTCTTTGATTTAGGAGAAATATTGTAGTGAATAAATGGCATGGAAAGTGAAATTTATCACTTGCCACATGTCTATTTTCGATGTGTCTCCACTTAGTCCTCTTTAATAACTAGTCAATTTGTCTCCAATTTCTAACTCAATTGTCTCTCAATTTTCTATGACATTTGTCATTAAATCCTAATATCATATCAATTATTTCTATTGTCATTCATCACTTATTCTACTGCCATAAATCAATTGTTTTGCCACTTGAAAATTTTCCTAGTCTATAAATACTCAAAATTTCATAAATTTTCTAGATCTTCACCAAAAATTCTAAATCAACATTTATACTCACCAAACCAATTTTCAAGACAATAATCCATAATTTATATCATAATCACATAAAAATCAATTATACCTATAAAATGTCAAATAAATGTATGTACAATCATTATAATGTGTGTAAAAAATTAATATTCACATGTGTGTGTATGTTACATTATGCATGAGCATGAAATACAGTTTCTAACTTCTCAATAATGTCTCTTACGTACAATATTCTAGAATTGTAACCCTTAGCATAGGAAAACAGTATGTTACATTGATCACCCTAAAGTTGCTAAGCAGAATGATGCATTGTTCATGATTAAAATTATTCAAGAAATCTTTGGCCAAGGTGGAATAATACTTGGAAAATATTGTTCAAATTTCATTAATTGAATTAATTACTAATTGTGAAGAGTTAACGTAATTGGACTCAAATTAAGTATACATTAATTTTACGCTCTATATCTAATTGAAACATTATATGATGAAATGATTGAACTATATATATATAAATTAAGTATTCAAAAGTTGATCAAAACCACTTTAATAATCCTAAATATTTGGTGGTCATGATGTATTGTTAAACATTAATCTTAATCATTGAATATAAATTTTTTAATTAGATAATTAAAGATAAATTAAAGGATTTTAACTTTAAATAATCTTGAATATGATTTTCGGTTGTAATTTATATTCATTGTTAATATATTTAGGAACCTAATTCGTCACACATAAAGAATGAGTTCAAAGAGAAAGTTTTTTAATCAAGTTAGACTTTTTTTTTAAAAAATGAGAGATTACGTGACATAGCCAACCAACCATATCAACTTGGGAAGAAGTATTTGAATGTGAAACTCGTCAAAAAAACTGAGATCACTTCCTCCAAGATTCATACCAAAAATTGTAGCCATTGAAGAAGCCCATAATATCACTAAATTGTCTTTGGATAATGTAATTGGAATTCTTACCAACTTTGAGATGAATTTGTTGAGAGATAAAAGAGAGAAGAAAAAAGGATTGGCATTGCAAGCTAAGGTTGGCAAAGTAGTAAATGACTTAGGAGATGAATCCAATGATAATGAGGATATGGAGTTATTGACAAGAAATTTTAGCAAGTGGTTAAAAAAAGTGAAGAAGGATAAATCTGATTTAGGCAAGACTGTGGGAGCTCATCAGATAGTAATTTCAAACAACAAGCTAAAGCTCAAATGGGAGAAAGAGAAGTGAAGAAAATTAGATGCCATGAAGCAGAATGTGCTAACACTTTGAAGAAGAGAAAAGGGAGGTCTTATTTGAATACTTAAAGTGAGAATGAATTTGGAAGTGAGTATGGTAGTGAAGAGGAATTTGTGAGCAATAATACTACGTTAGTTGCTTTATACAACAAAAGTCTAGTTGCTTGTTTAACAAAAACCAAGAAGGAAGAAATTGACAATAAAATTATGGATAAATCAGTACAGATTTTCAAGAAAAATGCAAATGAATCAGTACAAAGTTCAATTTTAGATTATGAAAGTGATGACAGTGATTTGGATTACAAAAGGGAAGATATTTACAAAGCTTATAAATTAATGTATGCTAAATGGTCCAAACATATAAGAAAAATGAGAAGTTGAAGGAGGAAAACTCTACTATGAAGAATACCAATCAAGACCATCAAAAGAGTTGTTATCAACAATAGATGAGCTTAATGAAAAAAAGTTGAAGTTGGTTAGTGTGAAAAAAGGGAGTAAGAATGTTGAATGGAGGTATCAAAAAGTTAGAAAAGTTGTTGGAAATTGGTAAGATTAAATGAGACCTTCAAGGTATTGGCTATAAAGGTATATGTTCTAAGTCAAATGATGAGAAAAATGGTGCGACCAAATCTGTCTAAGGAGAAATCTCAAGGAAGAATGGAAAGTTTATACCTACATGTCACCTTTGTGGGGTAATTGGGTACATAAGGCCCAATTGTTTCAAGTTGTTGGAAATGATATTTCAAAAGGGTCAAAACAAAAACTCTAGAAACTTTTTATTAAATTTCCAGTAGCAACCCATGTTACCAAAACATACTTGGGTTAGAAAGGGTAAATTACAAGGACAACGACGTAGTGAAGGAAAAATAAGAAATTGTCCAGATTCATAATTAGTTACAGTTGTTGAAGAAACTATTCAAACAGAGGATAAGTAAATTGATTTAGAAGAAGAAATCAACCAGATAGTTAATGACATAGATAATGTGATGAGAAATAATACCAGGTTTGAATTTTTTTGAAGGGCACAGGGACTATGTACTTTACATTTTTGAAGCATATTTTGATGTTTTTTCTTTAAAAAAACGGTTCACATGATTTAACATCTAGACTTTTTAAGTTCTTAATTTATGAGTTTTCTAAGGTTTAGGTGATTGGTGCTTGTCTAGCTTTCCTTTACTTGTTGAATAATATATTTGATGTGAGAATGCAACTCTGCTTGATGATTTGAGAATTCTGCTTTGGGATTTTGATTTACAAAGTTATGTCAAGAATATGTTGATGCTTAATTTGAGACTTGTAGGAAGATTTAGTTTTTCTATGATTTAGGTTTCTCAATTTTATCTTGGTTTCTCTCCCTATCGTGGGCTGTATGAGTTTGGGCAATATGCTTTCATATGGTTTATATGAGGAGGATATTGATTAAGTTTGGTTATGATTCATTGAATGCATTTTTGGGGTTATGAATTTAATAAGTCTTATATGGATGGCTTTTATGTGAGTACTGATATGTTAGCTAATGTTTAGACCGGTGAAAAATTGTCATCTTAACATGCTTATAATTCTTTCACTACACCTACAGATGATTTTTATGGTTCTTTATTCACCGAGATTGATCGCATTGAAGACGTTCTTCATTTTGGCATTGTTTATTTTCATCTGATATGAGTGTTCAATTCAGGGGGAGATTTCAAGATATCTACGTGACTATTAGTCTTGCTTTTTGGCATCATTTTGTCCCAAGGGGAAAACTATAGTTTGGGAAACACGTCATGTTATGATTGGATGCCTTGTTGGTTTTTTGATTATGTTTGGACGTCATTGTTTGTAACATCCCATCACCGATGGGAAGGATAGAATAGTAATTTTGAGTGGTCCATGGGTGTTTAGAAATGCCTTTACATGTTCATGCATAATCTAGCATCTGCATA
>JAOSBN010000006.1:2906027-2931594 GCA_027563595.1 Erythroxylum suave | reverse complement strand
CGTGACTCTTTTTAAAAATAAGATTCTATTACCTTTTTAATATCTAAAATGAATTAAATCTCATTTCTAAGCTTTTTGTTTCATTTAGAAGTTCTGAACAGCACTCCTTAATGCTCATTGATAGATCTGAAATGATTTTTGACCAAACTGACAATTTGGTGAATAACGGATCAAAACTATATAGAGGGGTAACTATGTAATTTCGCATTGGTGTGTATACACCTTCCTTTTTATTGAAGAAAAGAAGTTCTGAAGTTAAATTATCAAATTGTATTAAAACATTAAAGTGTTATTGAAGACTTTGTGATTGCTGATGTAAAAACTATTTTAAACTTAATTCATTAAGCCACAATAGTTAAATTATTGGAATTTCATTGTATTTATTTTTGGTTAATCTAATGTATACTTTTTAGTTTTTATCGCACTAAATTCATATTCAATTAATTAGAATGGTAAAAACATGATAGACTTTTAATTGCTAGAAATACATTCTATAAGTTAATAATTTATTATTTTGATTATGTTTTAACCAAATAGTATTGCCAACAGCGGTGTAATACTTTCACATAATCAAGTATATGAGATTTTTGTTATAAATGTAAAACATATAAATATAAAATCACTAAAATTTTTGAGAATACATAATAAATTATTAATTACATGTTTCAAATAAATTATTTAGTAACTAATTGACTTATAATTAAATGATAAATAAACTCTAATAGCGAGCTCCTCCCTGTTAATAACAAAATTTATAAGTGAATCCTAAATTATTCACAAAATCTCAATCTGAAGACTCAAATTTATGACTTTCAATGTTAAGGCCCTCGTTAGGAAGTCCCTTCGTTTCCTTGTTCAAATCGTTCCATCTAAGTGAGTCGGGGCTAACGGGGACAATCATGAACGGTGTTACAGACATCTAAATTTTTATCAAAAGACATTTATTAATTCATGTGTCAGCGTGGTACACACCTCCACAGCATTTATAAAATAATCAACACGTTTTCTGTACTTGCAACAAATGTAGCAAACCTGCATGTGTTTGATTGTGTTATTTTTTCATCTTCGTGTTTATTGCCATGTTGTCAAATTTTTTATATTTGTCAAACTTAGTGTACTCGCCAAATCCAAGTTGAGTTCTCGCTAAACTGGAGAGCAAGTAACTAATCCCAAAGTTTGAACTAGTATTGCATTAATTTCTATAAATTTCTGTAAATTAATTTTTATTATTAAAACTGTTATAGTCTCAATTAAAAACATAATAGACTTTTAATTGATGAATATATGTTCATTGTTGAAAGAACACATTCTATAAGTTAATAATTTGTTAATTCACAATTGTTTTAATTTATCAGATTTCATATAATCGTGACGATATTAACTTATAGGGTTTTTATACTGTATTATTAAGACCCTTCTAACTCTACCTGTAATGCGCAAATGTAGAAATTATTCTCTCTCTATAATTTATTAGAAAGCGCGCATAAATAATTCATTGGAACTTGAACTTTGGTGAAGAATAGAACTTTTAGCATTTTCTATGAATAAATCTCTTTGTTTAATTGGAAAATACATTTTGTTTATTTGGAGAGGAAGATGTGGGGAATATTCTTCCACTAAAATTCAATTCTTAATGCATTATTTAGTCATAAGATGGATCATGTCCTTCATATATATGTACCATGTGATGGATTTGCATGCTGACCTTGTATAAATGGTTGCAGAAAAAAACTTGTCCACTTCCAATGGAATGAGATCCTATTCATCCACGCTAATAGAATTCAATTCGACTTTTTTCTCTTTCTCAATTATCTTATTCAATGAAAAACTTGTTTGTTTTCGGTCCTTTTTTTGTTTTGTTTCTACTTTTTCATAATACTATCAACTAAATATATATTATTAAAAATGTTCACGACGTAGCACCCCTACGTAGCAATTATTGGCCAGTTATGATGGATGTCTCTGTTCTGTTCTCTACTACTAATTCTGCTATTGCAACCTTGTCGTGTCTCTTCGTTTTCCTTATCATCTCGTGGACATCAACAATTATTATTGGGAAGTCAGGCAAGAAAAGGACAGCTCCAGAAGCTGGAGGCTCATGGCCGATAGTCGGCCATCTTCATCTTCTCGGAGGCCCAAAACCACCTCACGTAGTCTTGGGAGATATGGTGGGCAAATATGGACCGATCTTCACTATTAAGATGGGTGTACATCGAGCTTTGGTAGTAAGCAACTGGGAATATGTCAAGGAATGCTTCACCACCAATGATAGAGTATTTGCCAATCGTCCCAAAACTCTTGCGCTGGAGGTTTTGACCTATGGTGGTTCCATGTTCGGGTTAAGCCGATACGGCCCTTTCTGGCGACAGGTTCGTAAGATAGCCACAATCGAGCTTCTCTCCAACCATCGGCTGCAGATGTTCAAAGGTACACGAGAATCGGAGGTGAGGACATCGATAAAGGAGTTATATAAATTATGGGAACATAGAAGAAATGGTTCTGACAAAGCTCTTGTAGAGATGAAGAGGTGGTTTACCGACATAACCCTTAACGTTATTTTAAAGATTATTGTTGGGAAGTCCGTAGGATACGAGACAACAGAAGAAAAAGAAGAACAGGGTAGTCATCAGATGTTGAAACAATCGTTGAGGGAATTTTTCGAGATGACAGGAAGGTTCGTGTTGTCTGATGCTCTACCGTATTTGAGGTGGTTCGACATTGGGGCACATGAGAAGGACATGGAAAGAACTGCAAAAGAACTTGACATTTTCGCCAAAGAATGGTTAAAAGAACATAAGCAAAATATTGCTACCAAGGATGGTGAAAGAGACTTCATGGACCTGATGCTCAACATTGTTCAGGATGCAGACGCTTTTCCGGGTCGAGATCCTGATACTGTCAACAAAGCAACTTGCCTGGTATATACCTATTCTCTTCTCTCCTTTTCTGTTAAATTGCTCTCTTCATTTTGATGAAAGCTCGTGCTCTACCTAAAGAATCAATTATAATTTTGTATATATACAAGACTTTTGTGTAGAGATAGGATTATGACAAATCAAGTTTAAGATCTACGTGATAAGGATAGAAAATAGGGTTAAAAAATAAACCTCCTCTATAATTTAAGAAATTTTTTAAAAACCCATTAATCTTTAAAATTCTTGAAAAACTCTTTCTAATTTTTTGATTTTGCATATAATTCTCTTCTTTTAAATTACGATTAAAAAAACAATAAAACACATGTGGTATGAACATTAGACATGGACTAATCTAATGTCACTAATATGGTGATTTAACTTAGCTCTTACCTATGATTTAAATTAATTAAGTTTGAATTAAATTAATAATTTAAGATAATTATATTAAGGTATTAGATTGAGTTAAATTTAGTTAGTTTCATTCGAATTTAAAAATTGGGTTGAATTATCACGTAAATATAATTTGATTAGTCTAAGTATGTTCTTCATATTGCACATGTTTTGTCATTATTTTTTAACCAAAGTCTAAAAGGAGTTTTTTTTTAATTGACAAATAAAAGTTTCTTTTTAGAAATTTAAAGATTATAATATTTTTATAAGACTTTTTAAATATGAGAGAGTTTTATGTCTTCTATCTTAGGAACACATAATAAGCTAACAAATTTAACAAAACTGAGGACTAACTTTATCATAACAAACTTAAAAAATTTAGGGATTAACTTTATTTTCCTCTCTTAATTAGAGTAGGTTTGTCTAAAACTATCAACTTTCATTTCATGTAATGAAATTTATACTTTGATGTAGGCTTTATTAAGATGTCAACTATTTGATCATTGGTTAAAAGATATTGCACATGAATTCCCTACTCAGACACCTTAGCATAATCATAATGGAAATCATTTGTCAAGATGCTTAAATGAAAAATGTTCATAACTATAAGATATGTAGTTGATAAAGCTCCTAAGGGGTGGTCGAGTTAATGGAGTGGGAGGCATGGAGCCAAAAAGTCCTATATTCGAATTCCCCTACTTATACTCTCTCGATCGAGCCTATCGTATAAGGCTTGTCCAGCGTGGAGTATCCGATTGACATGATTTGTAGACTACTGCGTTAATCTAGACGTATACTCAGTGCGCATCTAAATGATAGTGGCTGCGGATTCCTCAGTTAAAAAAATGTAGTTGATAAATAATGACATAAAATAATGGGTCTTGACAATTGAATTGTACCTATCTCTTTGAGAAAAGATTGGGGCCATTGAATTCACAAATTACTGTTACAATAGCTTGATGCTTTGCTTCTATGGAAGAACGAGCAATTGTCTTTTATTTTCTAGAACACCAAGCAATCATATTCGGTCTAATATGAACAGTTAGGCCTATTATTGATTTTCGATTATTCTTATTACCATCGTAATCTACACAATAATAAGTATAACCTAAAAATTGATTGTTGCTAGAAGAAACAACCCATGACTTATAGTCCCTTGGAGATACTTTAGTATCCATTTGCCTTGTATCCAATGACACTTTATTAGTTGGTGCATATACTAAGATATTTTGTTAATTGCATAACAATATTAGGAGACTTATAGAAACATATTAGAGTTCACCCACCATACTCCAAAATAGAGTAAGAATATTTAAGAGCTAAGTGTGTGATAAAGTTAATAAATTTTTTGGAATATTTTGTTTATGTAACAATTCATGAATATATTTAATTTAAGAGATAAACAAACTTATTTTTGTCTAAAAAGCTTCGACATTAAGAAAATAACTCAAATTTCCCAATTCTTTTAAAAAGAACTTAATTTGCAACCTATTAATAATATGATGACTCAATGACCTGTTGTTGTTTGTAACCACAATGTTATCCACATAGATGATGAAAAAAAATTATACGAGCATCTTTATAAAAATAGGAGTTATCAATTTCAAAGCTTTAAAAACGAGATAATAATTGCTTGATGAGACATTTATACCATTGTCCCTGAGCTTGTTTGAGGCTATAGGGAGACTTATTTAACTTGTAAACATAATATGACAAATCAAGATGCTTAGAGCCTTGTGGCTACTTCATAAACACATCTTTATCAACTATGCCATGCAAAAATACATTGAACACTCATATTGATTAACCTCCTAATTGGTCTTCACCATAAGATTGAAGGTCTCTTTGTAACTGATGTTGGCTCATTGACAAACCTTTTAGTAACTAAATATGCCTTATATCGATCAACATTAACATTTTTATCTGATTTAATTCAAGAAAACCAACTTGCTGCTAATTAAATTTTGGTTTGGTGGCGAAGGGACAAAGGTCCATCTGTTGTTGGCAACTATGACACTAAATTCTTCCTACATTGCCTTCCACCATACGGGACTTTAACTACTTGACTACAAAAACTAGGTTCTTCAAGTATAGTGGAGGTATGAAAGATATGTGGTTCAAATGAATAGTTTTTAACCTTGTCACCATATGGTAAATTTTTATAGTTACTAGGCACTTTGTATTTAAGTCAAATAAGTTAACTACAAACGGAAGTTCAGTTGATATGGTGTGATGTGTAGGAGTTTGAGGAGATGAGTCATGGTTGAATGAGTTGTATTGGGGGGTGATTAAGAAGTATTGGTATTATTCAGTATAATGGATGGTGTAGGGTTAGATATAGGGATATTGAGTTCATGTGATGAAGCTGTTGATTATGTATTTGATGGAGGAGTGTCAGGTTTAGGTATTTTGATTGAAGTGGTTGTGTTTGAGTAGGAATTACTGTTTGTAGCTAAAGGGGAAAGAGAAAAGTGGTTGGAAAAAATAATGGTAACAAGATTGGTGTTGTTAAAAGAGGAACAGGAATCATAGTAACATGTGAAGCACCATCATCAATTTGTTTAAAAATTAATGTTTGTTCAACAAACACCTCATGTACCAGAAATTTTTTTAGAGGAAAAAGTCAAACAAATATAACCATTATGTTTTTCTATTGAAAGATGAAAGAATTCATTCATTGAGCCAAGAAAGGCATCAAAAAGTCTTTAAAAAGTTAGATTAAAAAAAATTTAGAAAACAAGGCTTTTACAATATTTCTAGGAAAAGCCTAGATTTTAGAGATTCCATTGTCTTCTATAGAAAGGACTTAGTTGTTCTTGCATATGATGAGCTACCAATGTTTCTCTTATCCAAAATTGTAACTTATGAGCTAAAACATGCTTAGCAGTGTTGATCTTGTAAAACACCCTGTGATTTCTATAAATTATTGTGTATGCCCCATAAAAACACAAAATTTGGAAACGATTTGATAATCTTTTAGGAGTACGCAATCATGGATAACAAAGATAACTAAACACACAAAGTTTATAATAACTAGGATTTTTTTGAAATAATTAATAATAGGGAATGGCATTATTTAATATAAAAGTGGGCACTCTATTCACTAGATAAATCATTATATCAAATGCATAATTCAAGTATTCATATCATACAAAAAAAATGATGTAATTAGAATAAACCAATCTCCACAATATGTGTATGCTTCCTTCAACGCACCCTTTTTGTTTAGGGTTTTAGGATATGAAGATATTTAGATAGTACTATTCTCAAGTAAATTAGAAGTTAAGGCTTGATATTTACTAGCCTATTCTATTAGAATAAAATTCATAAAAAATGGAAAAAAATTTAACCAAAGGATGAAATATAATAAAGATACTACTAAATTCATACTTAAATTTGAGAAAATAAATCCCAGAGTATTTGATATAATGATCATAAAACAAAAAAGCACATAATAAGGATGTCTAAGTCTTGAATGCCAGGTAGAGAGAGTGTAAGAATAAGTATGAATAGGAGAGCTTGGTTAATGACGGGTTAAGTAGCATGGTGTACAACCCATATTTATTAAGACTTATATGTAACTATTTCTTTATGAGAATATCCTTAACTACAAAATGGTTAGTGAAAAATTGAATAAACACATTATTAGCTTAGTGAAAGATGAAACATAAAGTTAGTTGTTGCAAGATTGTGGAACATATAAACTATCACCTAGTGAAAAGTATAATTTGATTGACAATAAGAAGAGCCAATACTAGTGATAGGGAATTTTTTTTTACCGTTTCTAATTTAGATTTATCAAGGCCTTAATGCTCATAACGTGATGTAAGGTATTTAATATTAGGTATAAGACGATGTGTTGTTCTAATATCCAAGATCCATTAACGTTTTAATAAGGAGTTGGGTGTAGAAAAATTGGCATCTGACTTAAAAGTGTATGGTTTTGTTGATTGAACCTTAAAGTTAGATGTTGTCTGATTGAATGACTGTGGTCATCTCAATTATATGACATAACTAAGTTGAAAAATCAATTGATGATCCTTGTGAACTACCATCTCCTTGATAATGAGAATATTATGTAAATGGACTATCGTTAAAAAGGGTTGAATAGGTATGTTATCTCTAACCATTATTTTAACTATTATGATCTCTAAACGTAGAATTATATTATTGAGATAACAAATCCAAGTGCTCAACCTTTTGAGATTTTTTCAATTTAGTGCCCAAGCTTTTAAAATTTTCAATTAAGTGACCAACCTTTTAAAACCTTAACAATTCAATTCAAAACATTAGTTTTTGTTGATATGGCTAATAAATGAACATCCACATAACATTTAATAGATATGCCACATCATCAAATATAACCTTTTGAACTGAATTGTTAAAGTTTTAAAAGGACAATTATTTAATTGAAAATTTTACAAGCTTGGACAATAAATTAAAAATATCTTAATAGGTTGGATACTTTTGAATATGTTATCCCTTATGTTGTCTACCACTAGACGAAGAAAAAGATTGTTGATTCTCGATATAATGGGATGTTGGTTACATGTGACTTCCTTTGATAATAAATCATTAGACAAATTTTCTTTTTTCATTTAATAGTAACAAAACTAATCACCATAAGAAATAAGGTCTATTAACTGTTTTAAACCATTAATAAAGGGGCGATAAAATTTTCTAAGGCCATTAAAAATCATGTGTGTAATATCATTTTCAGGTACCTCATGTTGTAAAGTTACAAGTTGATCAAGCATTCCCTTATCCCAATGTGTATAATGTGTAATAGTCTCATTGTTCTCTTTTTTCAAACAATAAAATTTGAACGTAATGCTTCAAACTTGAGTTCGTGAACCTCATGCCTAAGTGGCTGAAAACTTTTCTTAAGTATGTCTTACCTTTGTTGCACCTATAACTTGTAATATAAATCTTTTTGTCATAGATCTAATGATCCAACTTGGCACCAATTGATTCATTTAAAACTAGGTTTCAAAAAGGGGATTGGGGACATTGTTGATTGATTTTGGCCGAGGTGTTTTTGTGCCTTCTATTTGTTCCTTCTATATGATGTGATAGATTGTAGCTATTTAACAAAGGAAGGCTTTATGTTTACCACAACAAATAATTGTTATAATTAGGTTTAATGGTAAGTTCCTGAGTAAAGTTGGTAAGGATGTGATTGTCGGTGAATTTTAAGTGGTTGTATTAAAGGTAAGAACTACAACTCTTTCATTAGCAATTTTTTATGCTTAAAAATGGTTAAAGCTATACAAATGTTGGATAATCAAACTTTAGGAGATGGTCAATCATTTTGGTGGATGCAACAAATAAAGATAGATAATTATTCAAGCACAACTTATAAAGAGGTATACTACTATGGTTTTTGTGTCGGCTTACACTCAGATAAGGAAAATGAAGGGACTAAACCAAAAGAACACAAACCTCATTAGATCTAGACGAATGATAGGTGGGACAATAAACTTAGGGGTGGACAAAGGAAATAAATGAAAAACAATAGAAATAGTGGTGGATAAAAGAAAAAAATGGCTACATGAATAAACGAAGAAGAGAGGCAAGGAAAATTAATAGCTCCAATACTATAAAGATTCAAAAATAAATTTGGCTTGACTTTCATTAATATTAACCACATACAAGGACTTTATATAAAGATAGAATTGTAATAAATAAAGTTTAGGATGTACATGATAAGTTTAGAAAATATAACAACTTAACATGATTAATTTTATTACAACAAACTTAATAAACTTGAAGATTATCGTTATTAATACTTGCAAAGTTTTTAACATTTTTAGTGTTGTTTTCACTAAGACTCATAGTTGCATACTTATAAAAAAGATCATACAATATGTCATGATATGAAACATTTCGAAAATTATCAAAATCTAAAGGACAATATATAAAAGCTAATTTTATCATAATAGCACAAATTTTTAGTTAATTTTTATTTGAATAGTATTGGACTAATTTGTATATTAATTGAATAAGTTAACTTCTTCATTACAAAGTTTATGAAAAAACAAAAATTGAGAATTCAAAGCCTCTTTTTTTTTTATTTAGATTCTTGAAATCCCTTTTTAATCTTGTCTTAATTCTCTATATCAATTTTTCAAGCTATAATCCTTATAAAATTGCCTCTAAACTATAGCATATGTCGCAATTAAAACTTCATAGTTTTTTCTTTTCTCTCACTCTGATTCTTTAGTTAATTTGTTATTAAATTTTGTGAAAGTTGAAATGAATCGACCTTTGTTTCAACCACATTCAAAAAATCAAAGACTCTTGCGACTATAACATACCATTGTTTTCTCTACTGAATTGTCAAGGGGTTAGTGTAAAGAAACTTGTCAAAATTGTTTTGGTAATACAAGTATAGAAGTATTGAGGTTTTTTTAAAGAAAGAATATTCACACTTGTTTTCTCTTAATCTTTTAAAATCTTTAGGAGTTCGATACTTTGTAAAAGTTTTAATATATTTGTGCGTTTTTCTCTCTAGCACATGCTGCAATTGTAAAACCAAGACTACAAATTGAAGAGCAAGTAGTTTTTCATTGCATAAAAAAGCTATATACAAAATATGAAGTCTTATACATGTTCAAGACATGTCATGATGTAAAAATATCTAAAAAATAATAGACAAAAGATGTGAAAATCTAAATGACAACATATAAAATTATGAGAAAATCAACTAATCTCATATTTAAACTATTTTAGCATAAATCTAGTATTGAATTATATGGTATGCTAATTAAACAAATTGATTTCTTCATCATAAAGTAGACGCTATTAAAGATTATCTGTTCAATTAGAATTTTGATAATTATATTATATTAACTCATATACAACATTTTTTATCTAACACGGTCTTAATATTATAAATTAAAGATAATGTTAAGTGCAAGAATAATTTCGATACTGTCATATGATAAAACAAATGTAAAATAATAGATACATACATATATATATATACATACATACATATATATATATATATATATATATATATCCTTTTTTTGTGAAAATAATATTTGTCTTATCTAATAAAGTTGAATTAAACTTTAAAGGAATGATTACTTTCATTTTTCTTGGAAATAATCAATGCAAACACTACCAAGCAACAAAAGTTCCCTTTTATTTTGAACAATAAGAACAATATTTATTAGGCTCGATATGCATGTTACCTGTTCCTAATGCCTCATACAAATTACAGGGTCTTGTCTTAGCAGCTTCAGATACAACAGCCGTCACGTTGACATGGGCTATGTCTTTACTTGTGAATAGCCCATCTGTCATGGAGAAGGCACAAAAAGAAATAGATATGTATGCTGGTAGAGAACGACAAGTAGAAGAAGCAGACCTAAAGAACCTGGTCTACCTTCAAGCTGTCGTCAAGGAAACATTGCGCTTGTATCCTGGTGGACCTCTCTCGGTACCCCATGAATCCATGGAAGACTGCACCATAGCTGACTATCACATTCCGGCAGGCACCTGGCTATTTGTTAACATTTGGAAAATTCATCGCGACCCTCGTGTGTGGTCGAATCCTTGCAACTTTGAACCAGAAAGGTTTCTAACAACTCACAGAGATTTAGATGTTCGTGGGCAGAACTTTGAGTACATACCATTTGGGACTGGTAGAAGAATGTGCCCTGGAGTGTCTTTTGCACTTCCGGTTGTGCATCTGACATTGGCTAGGTTGCTACAAGGCTTTAATTTCGCAACACCGACAGGTGAACGAGTGGATATGACAGAGAGCATTGGATTAACTAACCTGAAAGCAACACCTCTGGAAGTTCTCATTCAGCCAAGGCTTAAGCATCACCTATATGACTAAGTTGCACTTTACCTATACTTAATTTGTCTTTGATCCTGTTGGGAAGCTACTGTAATACTCGTGTGTTGTTCTGATAATTTGTCTTTGATCCTTTTGGGAAGCTACTGTAATACTCACGTGTTGTTCTTTCGAAGAATAAAACCATTATATTACATTTATCTTGGTGCTTTTTCTACGTAGATACTACAAGACTCATCTACCTGACGAAGGGTAAGAACAAGTTGATTTTTCCTGCCAAGCCTAAATCCTAAGTTACTTCCCTTATGTGTATACTCCATCATCAACTCCCTTTTGATGCTCAATGGAAGACAATCACTAATTATATACATAATTACACTGGTAGAATTATCTACTTTTCAAAACACGTGGATTCATTGATGTCTAGTGAAGTTCAAGATGGCTCAGGCAGATAATCTAGTAAATTGGATAATAACGGCTTTTATTGCGAACAACTAACAATAGACACTTAGCCAAGTTGATCTGCTATAATCAATTGATGTACTCTACTTTGCGATTTCTACGTTTGTAGCCTAGTTAAGTGACTCATTGTAATGATTTTTTCTAGCTTATGCTAGTATTAATAGAATTCCTTCTACTTTTTTAAGAAAAAGTTTTGATGGTGTAACCAACAATTTTCTAATTCTTGTCGATTATATGTTTTAGCCTAGCAATTTCTCTTAGACTACGATTAAAAAATAGCAATAAAATACATGTATTATGTGCATCAGATGTGGACTAATCAAATGTCACTAATATAGAAACACAACTTAACTCTTAAAACCAATTCAAATTAATTGAATTTGATTTAAATTAATAATTTAATATAATTATAATAAATTATTAGATTGAGTTAGATTTAATTAGTTTCTGTTAGCTAATAGTAGGTTATATCAGTTGATTTGACCAGTGGATTACATTAGCTGTTTGTGAGAGATGTTTGGTAAAATTAGTTGTTTAGTATTAGTTGTTTATGTGTAAAATGACTTATAAAGATATGACTTTAGAAAATTATAAAGGTATGAATATTATATATTTTAATATTTCGATGAATATTCTTATAAAAATTTAGATTTTAGATATTTAATTCTACAAAAATTAAGTTTATAACTCTAATAAAAAACATAGAATATATAATAATAATGACGACGATGACGACGATGACAACAACAACGACGACGACGATGACGATACAGCCTAATAATCATCCTTGATTCTGTTCTTCTCAAGCCATTGATAAGCGAGGTAGCTTTACTTTACACAGACAATGATATATGATCTTGACTGCTTTTTCAAGAAGACCGAATCATCTTCTTTGGGTGATTATAAAAAGATTTTCTTCAAATCATTATAACGCTACCAAATGATAATTGCGATTAACAAATATGTTTGTGATTCCACCATAACATGCTATGCATCAAATGTATAAACATGTTGTAGAAACAAAATTTCTCTGATGACATGAACATCAATGAACCACATTTGCAATGAGATACACTTTTGTCAATATCACAATGTTCTACCTGTCTATACCTATCACAATGTACTACCTATCAACTAATAGAAATGTTAGCTAGAAGCATCTTTAATGTCTCATATGTCAGGGGACATTTTCCATTAAGCCTGATTGCACCAGGACGTATAGTTCGACCAGGCTTTGTAAATTTTCCCTTCCAACCTCTTTCCCTAGCTACTTTTATGTCTCTGTCTTCCTGCTTTCCACCATAAAAAATGCAGCAAGAGAGAGCAACAATGTCTTGCACATTAGGAAAGGCGACCTAAGATTTGGTAAGAAAATGGGCTGGATGATATGATGGTTAATGGCACTAAGCATTAGTGAAGACTTTCCAAATAACGAACACCAACCTCCTCAAAGCGAAGATGCACATGTGCATATGTATTTTCCACCGTGGCCAACATTGCTTTCTTTCATTCTTGAAATTTGGGTTTATCCCAAAGCTAATATGGGGCTTGAGAACCTTAAAGCTTCATAATTTGCCAAGCATCTGAGTCGTTGAACTGGAGGAGGGCATCAAAAGACAAGCGATTGGAAAAAGGGGATATCTTTAACCCTGCAATATTTATCAAAACACCCAATACAGATTAAAAGACCAAGCATATGGTCAGTAATATCTTGGCCAACATACCTCAATACTTATGTAATAACTAGATTGATTGATGTATTTGTGTGTAATGTATTGTAACTCCACCACTCACTTTTCTTCTAATAGTCTTAAAAGTACAACATCCCTGTAGTATGAGATTGGAGACCATGTTTTTACTCTGAAGTTATAGACATTGGTCAAGTTGTGATCAAACCAGTCCATAAGATATCCTGGAATCTTATCAATAAACTGTATATCATTTTGTAAGGAACTGATGAAATAATCTTCATCATAGTTATAACTAAATTTGTTGGACAAGTCAAAACCAAAGGTCCATCAACTTGTAAAACAGAAATAGGAAATATAGTTGCAACGCATTGTGAACATTGCAAAGCTTCAGAATAAATAGAAATGTAAAAAACTATGGTAATCATAAGAATTGGCATTAGGGTCATATGGCTCAAATAATCTTCTGGCCAAGTTGAAAATGTCATCTCTGTCAAAATTAGTTTTAACCCTAAATTGTAGCAACAAAATTGAACGTTAACACTTAATCCTCAAACGAATTAACCATATCTTTAACCCAAAAATTAGATTTTATTTCTTCATGAAAAGTAGCTATACAAAATGGAAAATTAGCATAATCTTGCAAAAGTTACCAATCATCTTCATCAGTCCTACGTAATATATTTCTTATAGATAGTTCAATCCCTCAAGCAGAAAATAAAAGCACTTATTGTTGGCTAATGTCAAACACATTAGGTTACTGGATGAATAACCAAATGTTACCACTCATATTCACCTAAAGATAAAATACTTGAAACATATGCAAAATTCTCAAAATTTGTACTCTACACTAATCTATTAATCCAATACTGCAGAACCTATTACATAAACTAGGCAGCATTCAGCATTAGAATTTCATGGTGTCAAGCATAATTAACAGTTACCATCCCTTTTTCATAGTAAGAGGCATAGTACAACTCAATGGTAGAAAACCTCGAGTACATCCAACCAATCATTTGAACACCTTAACTTGCATCTTGAAAGTCAAATCCAAGCAACCTCACGTTCAGGCATAAAAAGATAAAGCCAAAACAAGCTACCTAACAATACTAGATTTTTAACCAAATATCTTTAGTTTGACAATTGATTTATCAAAAACAATGCTTTGAGTGATGTTTGCAGAATCCATATTTAGGTTATCAACATAATTCATACCTCCTGAAGACTTCTTCAAGCAAGGTCTCCATTAACCACCTTTGTATGAGTTTTTCCATATGGTAGATAGCTAAATAAATTTCACATTCTATATTAGTAGGTAGCAGAATCAAATCAAATCACAAAAAAGAAAAACAAATTGCAAAGAAACAATTTATATTGCCTGTATCTAACAAATTAGTGTAAACTAGGAGATGAAGGCAAAATGTACCACATCAGTAGATGAATTATCTACATCCATTTTAGGTCAGCGGTTCTCGTAAACTTATGAAGAATGCTAGATCATTTAGCCTTAGAAAAGTCGAAATACAGAAACCATCTACAGTAGGAGTGAAAAACCACCTAAATAAAGAACAACGAAGTCATCCAAAATCATCTCAAGCAACCCACTTGACAGAACTTAAGTTGTCCCAAATGAAAGCAACAACAAAGGGGAAAAAAGAAAATGCTCTAATAAAGGAGTTGTGAAAAATTATCTGGTTGGGATGAATCAACCAACCCAACCGGCTCCTAACCAAACAATAGAAAGCTGATTGATATAGGTCAAACAACTAATTTAAGTCAAACAGCTAAAAAATAACTGAAAAGTTGTTAACCAAACACGACCATAAAATAGAAGCTTAATCAAGTGCTCTAACCTATAAAACACACAAAACACAAATATTTAAATAAATAACAAAATCCTAACCTAAAAATGCACTAAACATTCAATTTAATAACTAACCACATATTAAACTACCCATTGAAACATTACGCAATCTACCACTATCAACATCCCCATACTTAAACTTTGCTTTTCCTTAAGTAAAAACAAAAAATCAAACACAACATACACACATATACAATACTAGGACAATGACATTAAATTTTATGAAACAAATTTAACTATAAACACCATCTTTTAAATTGTTCTATCTTATTAACTTGTGAAACCTATGTCTAAGTACTTCAGAAATATACATACTAATCAAGACCTTAATGTCAGGTTTATTCTCCCTTATCACTTGCACACACACATTGATAATGAATTAGTCAATCAAAATTGTAACTACCTTTAAGTAGGTTTTCATGAAAATTCAAGCTATTCACAAAGATTGGTAGGCTTATTTGACAAAATACTATATTTTTTGATTTTGATTGGCATGAACCTAGCCTTTTTTCATGAAGGCAAACATTTTTTATGAATATTGATCCAGTTACTCAACTAGGTCATGTTTTTTTCAATGGAATAGTTTTTTGTTTAAGATTTTCTTCAATTTCAATTTTTCATTTTTTTCACATTTTATTATTACCTACATCATTTCTTTAACTAGTAATTCTCATGAAAAGATACTAACAATGCTACTTATTCAATTGTCCTAAAATTATAAATGAATGTGACAAACTCTGAAGGTGAATAAACCAACATCATATCATAATTAACATGTATATTTAACCAAAGTAACCTAGGTCACCAATTTCATGAACTAATAAATCTTCACAAACTAAAAAATATGTTCAAGGTTAAATAGATTCCATTAAATCTTATCAATTGACACATTCACACAAATCACATCATGCAAACCTAAATAAACTAACATACGATATGCAAAATTCGCATTCAAAATAAAAGCACACATGCACACAACCCACTCTACACTTGGACAAACATTGTCCTCAATGTGAGAAGAGCAAACAACAAGATATAAGGTGGGAATAAAAATGAAACAATACAGAAATATAATGAAAAGATAAAGACATAAATGAAAAGATAAGTGTTAAGAGCACAGAATCCTTCATGGAGATTGAGGTGGTGTAGCACTCCATTACCATAAATTACATACCGGAACACCTTGTGGACATTTTAGTATATAATCTATACTAATGGCATGTTAGTTATCTCACCTTCAATTTATAACATGGCAATATATCCAACAAGTCACAACATCAACTATTGTACATAAAAGTTACCAAATTTTAAAACCAAATTCCAAACTGTATTCCTTATTTCATTTCATAAATCCAAACGTATCTACATTGTAGCTTTTAAACACCCATACATGTACATCATCATATCCTAATACAAAATATGCTACATGAAAGAGAAAATTACACAAAAAGTCTATCTATCTTTCCAATCCCAACTGACTGACCTTTGAGTCATTTCTTTTTCTTCCCAAAAGTGCTATACTATGCTTCTTATGACATCTCTCAGTAGCTAGAGTCCTCTTTCAATCCTAAAATGTCAATGTGCAATTTTGAGTGAGTTTTGGAACTCAATGAAGTAACCATCATCGATGGTTTACTCAATTCATGCAAAACATCACACATATAGCATATAATTCACATCTTTGCATTTTGCATGAATTATCACATATCACATTCTCATTTAAGGGTAAGACAATTTTGCATTTTAATTGTTACATTGTTGTTACTGAGTGCCTAAACTGTCCCATATCCATTGTGAATATCAGGCACATTTATACTGTCCCTTATCCGTTGGGGATATAGAGCTCATTTTACATAGTGAGCCTTTGGCTTTTTATCACATTTGGAGCTTTAAGCTCATTTTCGGTGGCTACTCAGGTCATAACTCTCATTATCTGATCATACATTCATGTATGAAATGCATCTCTCATGAGTAGCACTTCAATATCACATTCATACATCAAGTCTCGGACCTTCATTGTCCGGCATCAACATAATCAAATCACATTCATCATCATTCAAACATATTCAAAAGAAAATAATTAATTGTGTGAAACCGTCTAGGATACTCACAGGTTGCTTCCAAAGCTAATGTCTGGAAGTTCCACCAACTTCTGGATGTTGACATTCCAATTGCTCCTCTAAATCAAGCAATATACACATATCACACTTTTACACAATTATAAGTGTTTGTTAAAGCACATGTATATATATGAAATATGTGCAATGCATGTTTATGAAAATCTCAGGTATCACTCTATTATTCATGTCACGTAAACATTCATATTTCCAAACTCATATAAGTATCTTTTATAGTTATGGTTTATGCCTCAATAAACCATAAAAGTCAAAATTCATAACTCATTTGTTCAATTCAGACTTTTCTTGAAGCATACTTTTGAGTCAATGTTTCATGTTCTTTCTGACCAAGAAAATGGAGTAATATGAGAACACTTTCTTCTAGAAATTTGCTTTTCTATCTCTTAACTTTCTAATGACTCCAAGATCATTCAATTTGGTTCATTATTGTGTGAGTTATGCTCAAAATACTATAGACTAAGCACATTTGAAATTTAGCTAATGCATGATCATATTACCAAGTTGTACAACTCATATCTCTCAATTACAATATCTAAAAATTACAAAATTTATACTAATTGAAATCTAAGAGAATAATATACAACTTTTGTGAAGATACTTTTGTCTGATTCAGCCTACATCTATACAGTTTATTCGATAACAACAGGACATGATTTCTGTTTTGGGTAGTGTTATAGCCTAAGCCAAGACTCAATTTCAAGCCAGATTTTGAAATTCCTAGAGATAGAATTAAAATTTGATTTCTTCAGAAAATTTGTAGCCCGATGTCTCTAGTTTACTATAAGTAAAAAAAAAATCATTTGGATACATAAAAATTATGATATTGTCAAAATGCCGAAGTATGTTCAGTGAAAATACTCCAGTTATGAAATTCCAAAACTCATCAATTTCATCTCAAATTTATCACTCAATCTCTTGAAAATGATTTCAGATGGTTATAATTTTTTTATAGGTGTATAAAAATGTGTTTCAAGTCTGTTGGTTCAAATCCCATGTCATTTGGAGGTCGGGAGAATAAATTATGGTTAAAAGACGGAAAGGTGTTCGAAGCAGCCCCCCCCCCCCCTTTGAGCTTCGGAGTCACGATTGTGCACGTGCACGATCGCAACTTTCTTCCTTCATCAGCAGAGTCACAATCATGCCGAGGCAAGATTACAACTTCCCTTGTGCTAGGATGATCGAGACTTTCCACGTGTTTTAGCAGAGTAGCGATCGTGCATCAGCACTATCAGGACCTGCTATGTTTTCTTCATTCATTTTCTTCCTTTCTTGCCATTTTTAACTTAAAACCAGAAGTTTTACGACAAAACTTTCTTCTAATAAAATGTTCTTCTACTTCTTAAGTTCCCAATGACATAAAATTCATACATTTTTTGTCCTATATCATGCAAGTTATGATCAAAATATTCCATACTATTTCTTATATCTTAATAGAACACAACTCTTAAATTCAAGCTAAATTTTAGGGCTCTTAAAGACAGAATTAGAATTTGACTTCTTCAAGAAAGTTGTAGAAATATGTCTCTAGTTTAATATAAATTAAAAATAATCCCATTTGGATGTCTAAAATTCAATATATGGCCACAATACAGATGTATATTTAGTAAAATACTGCATATAATATACTTCAGCACACCTTTAACTTCATTTTCATCCTAGTTCATCTCTTTTGCTTAGTCTATCATTTCTAATTTATACTCTCACATCTCTACTCCCATTTCAATTCAACATAACACAACAAATCAGAAACAAATAAAACCCCAAGATTAAAACACAAACATCAAAAATTCGATCCTCACTCACGCATATGTCCATTTTCTGCACTATTTCACTTTCATTTTTCTACATATTCAATTTTTGCATTCTCTTTATTTCTTCCTCAAACTTTTAGTTTAATCAATCTTTCTCATCTCATACATCACCATAAACCTATTTCTAAACTCTAAATTTGTTTTAAACACTTAAAACTATTCACATACATGAACAGTGAAAAACATATATATATATCATGAATTTCTGCACTCCACTCATGCGCATTTTTATTGATCTTTCAACTCCACATTACCTTATAATATATTGATCATCAAAACCGAAAAAATCAACAAATCCAAATTTTTATGCTATATTCACGGTGAACATGAAAAAAAGTCTATTTTTCTTATGACTACGAAATATCAACAAATCACCATTTTTGTTTCATAATCCAACAACTCTAAATGATTAACAAGATACTTACTTGATAAAACTCCAAAAAGCCTTAACTCTCATGCACCCATGTACATCATCTTGAAGGTGGTTTAGGTTAGGTTTTTCTTGAGGCAAAAGAAATAGATAACAAAGTTGGAGTAGAAAAAGGTAGATGAAAGCAGGATGTAACTCTAGTTAATGTTTCGGTGAATCACAAGTCAATGAAGGAAAAAGCTTGAAGAAGAAAGTTATAAAGAAAAGACTAAGTCTAGAAGTAACTTAGTCTTTTAAGTTTATAAGAAACGTAATATAGGTCTTCCTTAGATCACCATATAATAACTTAAACCAAGTAAGTGACACTTGTCACTTATCTAGCTTCTAAGACTTTAACTAGTTTTCTAAAGAAACTAGCCTAGTTAGCTTCAACTTTACTCCAAATGTCTCTAAAAGTTTCAATATCATCTTCTTACAAATTCCAAAGTCATCTATAAAATTCTTCAATATCATTGATTCTTATTTCTATTTCCATTTATCAATTTACTTGCCAAGTGACATTTTTTCCCTAAAATTCACCAAAAACTCTAAATCAACAGATACACTTTCCAAATAAATTTTCAATACAAATAAACCACAATTCTTAGTAAAATCACATCCCACATATATAAATCAATTATACCCGAAATGTCAATGAATGCATGTATAATTATTTTCATGTGTAAAAATTCAATATTCAAGTGTATGTGCATATTATGCATGAACATGAAATGCATTATCTAATCTCTCAACAATCTCTCATATTTATTATTCTAGCCTTAACATGCGTAATAGGATGTTACATAAAGGTCACACACATAAAAGATTGGATGAAAAAGATAATGTGTATAGTCAATTTTAAGTAGGCCATGATCGTGACTCATAGGCCACGATCATGGCCGAAGGTGAGCCCAATTTTTTAAAACACCATGATCATGGGTCGTTGACGACGATCACATGAATGAGTATATAAGTGAGTTCTTCACTTATGTACACGAGACTTAATCACTTCTTACACATATAAAAGAGAGCATCAGGGCTCTAGAAGAGTTCTTGACTGAGAGAGGGGTACCAAGAACCTTGTTTGCCCAATTTATGCAATTGTTGCATAAATCAAAGTGTATGCAACATGATTCTTAATCTATCTTCCATTATCTTGAGCATCTACTAAAGCTCATCTAGTTTGATGCTCAAATCACCCTTATACATTGTTTCTTCATCTTTTTTGTGTGTTTTTGGCTGATCAAGGAAGGGTTTGGTGTATGCAACAACCTAAACAAGTAGAAGAAACAAGAAAGGAGGAGAAAAAAAAGGTAAAAATGTTTTATGTTTCATGTTCTTTGCATGTCCTTGCATGCATGTATGATTCTATGGATTTTGGGTTGTTATAGTGTCGAAGTCTTAATTTTGACACTTTTGTTGCATACACGTTCATGTGATGCATGCAACCATGGCTAACCATACATTTTCTTGAGTCCCAAAAACGCAGTACTACACTTCTTCTAGAACATCCTAGCAACTAAGTCTCCTTTTTTGTATCTGAAAACCTACGTTGCAATTTTGATGAGTTTTGCAATCTCATTTAACAAGCCACCATCGATGCACTCATCTATATTATACACATAAACAATTCACATTTTAAATTTCAAACACAATTCACATAATCAGATAATTCATATCATCATATAATGCACATCAGTTCACCAATCATCATATAGAATCAAATACCATTTTGTTCACTTATTTGACATTTTTAATTCATAACAATTCATTTCGATCATTTAAGGCATATATATCAAATGTATATATAATGCATATATGACTCATATTCAATTATTATGTTGTTCTGACCAAATTCCTTTTTAACTGTCTCGTATCTGTTGTGAATACCGGGCTCATTGATAGTTGTTTCGTATTCGTTGGAGATACCGAGCTCATTTTAAATATTGAGCCTATGGCTCTTAATCATATTTGGAGCTTTAAGTTCTTTTTCATTGGCAACTTCTATCACAATTGTCTTTATCTGATCATTCATATCATGTAAAGAAATGCATCAAATCTCATATATTTAATTAGTCACTTACATCCACTTTCTCATTTCATTAGACCTAAGTCCGACATTCAACAATTAAGTTGAGTACACATATTTCTGTTAGATTCACATACAATGAGCACTTCTAATGAAAGTTTCATGCATGAAACGCCTCAGACTATTAATGTCTAGAATTAACACATTCACATTAAATATAATTCAATATTTGCAATTAAAGAAAAAGTAGACAATTTTAGTGAGAACATCTAGGTTACTCATAGTATGCCCCAGATAGCTATTGCCTTGACATCCTGGCAAGGTCTGGATGCGGTTACTCAATTTGCACTTCTATATCATGCAACATATACACATTTACACATTACTAATTTGCACAATCACATTAATAATTAATCATACGCATATGTTATGCGTTATATATAATGCATGCTCAATTTGACTATTTTGGGTATGTATCCTTAATTCACATCTTATGATCATTTAACATTATACTTGTATGTGTTTAGCTTATTTTTAGGTTTTTTCTTCAAGTATATGTGATTATTCTTAACTCATCAATCAATCATTCACCAATCCTTTTTCTAGCATCATATGATCATATAATATCAAACTTCTCATTCAATCTTACTTAATATACCTTACTCATCTTATGTGAATCACATTAGCATTTATAAGACCACTTTCATTCCTATAACATCTTCAAATTTGTAGATTTCAATATTTGATGTATAACAATCCATTCTTAAGTTATAACCTAAGTTATCACCTTGAACATATCACACATTTAACAACTTAATCCATCACTAACCTAAGTTCATTTCAAATCTCATTCAAGCCGAAATGCATCATAGGAAAGTACCTAACCATTTTTTGTTTCAAACATTGCATATAAGGCAAGAATACACGTTAATGGCCATTCTCACAATCATGGGTTGTGTCAATAGAACATTTCTAGCCATTTTTGCATTTCCCACAATCATGGGTGTTATTCACTTCTGAAAATCCTAACAATTCATCTTCTAATTTTCCAGAATTTCAACTTCTATATGTTGCATCCATACCATCTTATGCTTAGTTTATCATTTCTACTTTAATTCCTTATCATTCCCTCTTCATTCTCACCTTAATTCTAACTCATAAACACCTTTAAAACAAATCATACAAGATTATGGATCATAACCATAAAACAAGACATCAAACATGTTCAATATTCATTTGTTTCAATACACATTCAACTCCATTTTCACCTTCATTTTATCTCTAAACTATCATCCTATTTATCCTCATTTCAAGAAACTACAATATCCTTTTCTTTACCTTCAAACTCATTACAATTCATCTCTATAACAACTAATAACACCTATGTTATTATATATATATATAAAACGTAATAGGAAAATATCATCCCTTTATAAAATTTCTGCATTCTTTTTACACTATTTTAACGATCATTGTACCTCAAAAACATCTCTACAACAACTTATGAATTATTAATCGTCATATACACAAAAACAAGACATGATTATTCTCATTTCTCTACCCACTTTTCAACATATATTCATCATTGGTTTATGTTCATTCAACCTCTAACTATCATCATAAAAGTGGCCATTTAACAAACGATGAAGAACAATGCTTTACACTAATTTAACTTCAAGCTCTTCAAAATCTTGTAAACCTAGCTTCTACTATATTACACGATCTTCATCATCCAATGTGGAAAAGGTTAGGTCTTTTAGTAACAAGTGATGAAGACAAGATCTTGAAGAAACAAGTGGAAGTTGATAGAAATCTCAACATGAAGAGGATTGGGTTATGAGTTTCGTGAGATGGAGAGAAGAAAAATGAAGAGAGCATGTAGCAAAAGAATGAAAGAGAAAAGAATGGTCTTTCAAATGGTGAGTTTCGTAAGGGTTTATAATAAGATTGAATTTTCTTATATTTTCTTATTTATTTGCATGTGATTTCAATCCTACTTTTAAGATAAAATGTTCAATTTGTGTTCAATTTGTGATGACTGTTAGGTTGGATATATTGATATTTTTTGAGACTAAAAAGATAGATTTTCTAAAACAAATTGAAAAGCAATTGTTTAACAAAATAAAATAAAATGATATGCTGCATTTCACGCAACAATGCATGCATTTCACGAAT
The DNA here is from genome assembly GCA_027563595.1 of Erythroxylum suave. NCBI lineage: Eukaryota > Viridiplantae > Streptophyta > Magnoliopsida > Malpighiales > Erythroxylaceae > Erythroxylum > Erythroxylum suave. The sequence goes on along the minus strand of JAOSBN010000006.1, from coordinate 2,907,903 downwards.
GAACGCATGCGTCAAACACAAGTAGCTAACGCTACGTTATGCAGCATTAGTTGCAGCGTACGTAGCGTATGCTATGTTTAAACGCAGCATATGCAGTATTTTTTTAAAAAAGCTGGAACGCTCTCAAACATTACAAAAATAACAATCCAGGGTTTTAATAGAGGGATTTTTTCATATATTGTTTTGTTTTCCTTGGCAAGTATGGTGGCGACAGGAACAAAGCACAGTAGGAGTGAGCGATTAGTTTTTCATATTGATTGGATTAGTTTTGGTTTTCCAGGTGACAGTGGCAGTAGAGAAATGAAGCACGAACGTGGAAGTTTTCATATAGTTTTATTTTTTTTGGCAGAGACAACAGTGGCGGCACAGTAAGGAGAAAATACAAAGAACGTAGATGCAAAGCAGAGGAGTAAGGTAGGCATGGAATCTAAGCAGAAGGAAAAAAATATGGAAGAGGTGGCATATACGTATAGCATAAAATTAAATATGGAAAGCTAGGTTTTTGACACCGGTTTAACGGAGATATGGACGCCGAGTTATGGTTATGCTATTTTTGTAGTTTTAAAGTTGTGATTTCTTTCTGGATTGTTATGTTGTTGGTATTGATTTGGATGGTTTTAGCATAAATGATCTTAATGTGTTATTTTGATTGTTTATTTTGAACCTATTGCCAAAATATCAATTGTAATCCGTAATCGTTACTTTCGACGTTTGAAGTAGCTTCTAACGATCGTTAATCATTAGGAACAACATAACTAAGGTTGGATAACCTAAACGTGTGAGGTTACTGCCAATATTGATTTTTTTCTAGTTCGTAATGCGACTGCCAAATTGAATCTAGAGATCGTATCCTAGGTTACTCGAAAGTTAGGTTTAATTAATGATCGTATCTTGATTAAATTCAACCTAAGAGAAAACCGAGATTTGTAGAGCATTCTATTAGTCTCAGATCAATAGTTCGAAAAGAATTGTAAAGACTTTAGAATGAAGGAATATGCTCAATTATGATTAGGCCGAGATTGATCCTAGAACTGGACTTTACTCATACTTAACACTTTTTGCATTTTTGATTAATTGTTTTAATTAATTTTCGGCAGTTTACTTTTATTTTAATTTTCTAAATTTATAAAACCCGAAAATCCCCCCCACTTTGTTTCCTTGCATCAATTAATTTCATTACGAAAATTAATCAAATATTTCCTGTGGATTCGATCCCGACTTACCGCAACTACAAATTTTAGCGTGCAGAGTCAGGTAAATTTTGCAGTGCACTCGACAAACATTCTCAAATTTTGGCGTCATTGCCAGGGAGTGTGGTAGTTTAAATTTTGAATTTGATTTTAGTTGGCGTTTAGTGAATATATTTTTTTAATCATTTTTTTGTTTTCTTGTTACTTGTTAATTTTTAATTGTCAATTAGTTTTGATGCATGGTAGTGACTAGGTCTCCTCGTAGAGAAATTGAGCAACTTGATATGGAGATCGAGAGAACACTGCAGAGATTGCATAAGGAAGTAAGGTCAACTTTGGTAGATGAATTGGAACCAAAATTTTAGGACACAATGGCAAATCCGAGAACTCTAAAGGAGTTGGCTGCACCCAATTTAACTCATAGAACATTAGGCATAACATTTCCGAATTTCACTAAACATGTTAACGTTGAGTTAAAATCAGGATTAATTCATTTATTGCCTAATTTTTATGGCCTTGCAGGTGAGGATGCACATAAGCATCTTAAGGAACTCGACGTGGTGTGTTTGAGCATAAAGCCTCACGGGGTGAGGGACTAGCGGATCAAGCTGAGGGCTTTCCCGTTCTCGCTCAAGGATGCAGCAAAAGATTGGCTATTTGATTTACCTGCAGGAAGTGTGAGCACT
>JAOSBN010000006.1:2847747-2899889 GCA_027563595.1 Erythroxylum suave | reverse complement strand
ATATAGTGGTTTGCCAAATCCTAAGTGGGAGCTTAGGTAGAGGACGTAGGTCTTAGCACCGAACCTCTATAAAAACAATGTTTGCTTTCTTCCCTATTCTTTTACATTTGTTTAATTTGATTGTTTATTGTGTATTAATTCCGTGTTTTTTGTAGAACTCTGCGAAAAAGTTTAGTCGATCTATTCAACCCCCCTTCTAGATCGTTTTCATTATACATAAGTTTTATATGAATATTAAATTTAATAATAAAAATATGCTTTTATAGCTTACATATGTGTATATTCCCAATTTACTAAGGCCTTCTTTTTATTTGGAATAGGGTCTATAAAACATTGGGAATAGCCCTACTCTATAACCATTTGTTGGAGACTTTCAAAGGTGGGAGAAGATCGTCTGTACCATTATGCCTGTACCATCCCTGTTCCATTTTCCTTCAGCCACAAACTTTGCAATAAATAAATGGGGTAAAGCAAAATTTGTGGCCAATGAAGAATGGCACAGGGATGGTACAAGTTTGATGGCACAGGTGATCTCATGCCTTCAAAGGTACACGAGAATCAGGGCTCTAACCATTTGTTGGAGACTTTCAAAGGTACACAAGAATCGGGGGTGAGGACGTCGATAAAGGAGTTATATAAATAAAGGGTTATAATAAAGCTTTGTAAAGATGAAGAGGTGGTCTACTGACATAAGTATAATCGTTATCTTAAAGATTATTATTGGGAAGTTTGTAGGATATGAGACAACAAAGGGAAAAGAAGAACATGGTAGGTACATGACTCTTGGGACAAAGGATCAGCTCCCGGAGTTTTATTGAAGCAAAAGGATAGCCTATATATAGGTTGTACCTTCTAGCCTATATATAGGTTATACCTCCTAACTGATAATTAAGAAAAGTTTGTTAAGCTAAAAACTCTCAACTTCTTGGATAGAAATCAGGAGAAATAAAGGTAAAAATATTCTAACTTATTTGGTGTTAACAGAATAAAAAAACAATCATAAAATTTTGAATTAAGTCTTCCAACACTCCTCCTTCATTAGAATTTGGAAAGTTCCAACTGAGCACAATATTCTTCATGCTTCTTTTATGGTAGGTTCTTAGTGAAAAGAACTGGAACTTGTTGATCAGCTCTGCAACTTTTCAATTGAACTTCTCCTTTACTTAACAACTCTCGAATAAAGTAGTGCTTAATTTCAATATGCTTGGCTCTACTATGAAAAATAGGATTTTTTGCCAACAATACAACAAATTTGTTATCTTAGACCAAATATGTTCTCCATTTTGCTCATTCCTGAAGTCACACAGGATTCTTCTTAAAATGTCATAAAAGTGAATTTGGATTGGTTTTAAGTGTTAGAAATCAAATATAACTGAATTGGAAAAGTTTAGTGTAAAATATGTTAAGTTTAGCCTTAAAGGCATTTTTGGTATAAAAGTATGGTTATGATGTAATGACGATGTGAATGTTATTAAGGACAATCATTAAGTGTATTTGCAGTATTGGAATGATTAAATGGAGTGTTATGTTATTAATTGGAGAAAAAATTAGTATATGGAGTGTATGTGGAAAGTAATGATGTTGACTTGGTTTATGCTGCATTTGGTTGGAGAATGTATTGCGGAGTTAAATGTATTTGTATAAGGTTTTTGAATCAGAAAACGAATCCAACTGAAGGGTTTCAAAGTGATGACATGGAAACTAGCAAGTTGTGAGTGTACTTTAAATTGATTTTATGCAAAAGGTTTTTACTTTAATATCAAAAATGAACATTTATGTTGAGTTTTATTTGAGTGTTTTTCAATTGTTTTATATGAATAATTTCTTTGCAAAAGAGTTGATGGCCAACTCTGTAACTTGTTATAGGTAAGCGATGCAGACTCAGTTCTGTAACTATCGGTTTATAACAGTTATCCTATTACAAGTAAGCGATATAGAACTAGCTCTGTAAATAGTGGTTAACTAGTTGTGGTAAGCGATGCAAAACTAGCTCCATGATTTTATGCCTAGTGGATCATATGGTTAAGAAACTAGTGGTGGGCTATACTAAGTAAGAAAATTCATGAAAGTAATAATGTCTCCACTATTTATTGTAAAAATGATTTGAGCGGTACCGTATGATACTAATTCTAGTGGTTGGCTTATTTTCAGTATAAAAGTTTTCATAAAACTTATTGCTACCACTATTTATTATTTAAGGAAAATAGAAAAATGGAAACTTCTATATTATAAGTTTAATTACAAAAAGCATTTTGAGGCAGTATTTCAGAAAATTTGAAATTTTGTGTTTGTAAAATGTTATGTTATTACGAGATATGATACACAAATGAATTATTCTAGCAAATATTTTACTATGAGCTTAACTAAGCTCATTTAGTTCACCCTTATTTTTATGTTTTTAAACAAACCACCACAGGTACGTGTATAGATGTTGTAGTAATTGGGACTCTGCCTAAAGATTAGTTGTACCATTGGGTGCTGTTGTGCTTATTTTATTTTTTTATGTATGTGGTATATTTTAAATTATTTTGGAAAGAGTTCAAAAGTTTGATCTTGTAAATATTTGTTGAATTGTAAATATCTTTTATTTAATGAACTACAAGGCCTTTAATCATCAATGATGTTTTTAAAATGTTGAAATTTATATTTTTGTATTTGCTTGTGATATGGACCTAAGATCCCTTACGAGACCAAATGATGGAAATTTATTATCCTTGAATCAAATATTTTAAATTGGTTGACCTTTACATAGATTTTTCTTAATTGCTTTTGCTATTTTTATTATTGTTACAACTGTTGTAATTAATATTTGTCCAAGAGAGAGAATTTTAGTGATTTTTAATTAGAAAATTATTAATTATAGGTTTTTATAAAATTACTGTTAAAAATCAAATTTGATCTAAATTAAAGATAATAAAGAAGTCCAATAAAGGATCTAGTTAAACGAGCTACAGTTTAGTAATAAAAATAAGCCTTAGTTAGTGTGGGTTGGTTATTTGTTGGGCATGTTATGGGGAGGCCCAATAATATTACTATAAATAATTGTTAAGGTGGTCTCATGCTGCTTGCTTAAGTTCGTAGATTTTTAGCTTCTCTATTGTTTTAAGAAGCCCATAGATGAAAAAAGGACATAAACACATCAATAACATAAGGATATATAACTTTCACAAAGTTAATCGAAAGTTTCAAGAACTTGTTCAAGTAGTTAATAGCTTATTCATCCACTCATCGCTTAATAGATAGCAAAATGTGTATTTTTTCCACATTTTTTGTTAATACAATTTCATGGTTAATCCTTAGTCCATAATTAAAGTTTGTGTAATGACTAACATTACAGTCAAAATTTGGACTAATACGATAAGTGAATAATTTTTAAATTATTATCATATAATTTTATTAAAAAGTTTATATAAGTTTACATTCTAATTCATATTACAAAATTGATAATTTATATAATTATAAATACATAGAAAATTGATCGTGACACTTTTTAAAAAATCATTATTCTATTTCTTTTTAATATCTAAATTTAATTAAATCTCATCTTTAATTTTTTTATTTCATTTAGAAGTTATAAATTTAAATTATCAAAATTTATTAAAACATGTATTGAAGACTTTTTGTTTGTTTATGTAAAAACTATTTTTAACCTAATTCATTAAGCAACAACAGTTAAATTATTGGAATTTCATTTTATTTATTTTTGGTTAATTTAATGCATACTTTTTAAATTTTATTTAATTAAATTCATATTCAATTAATAAGAATGGTCAAAAGAAAATAGACTTTTAATTGAAGAATATATGTTCATCGTTGGAAATACATTCTATAAGTTAATAATTTGTTAATTCACACTTGTTTTAATTTAATAGATTTCTTACAATCCTATCGATATTACTATAGGGTTTATCAATGTTTTAAAAAGTGAACCTATTCAATCGATTTTACAGTAAAAGCCTTGAATCAATCAACCTTTTCGTTTGATTTTTAACTTTTGAGTTCAATTTAGTTTAATAGTTTTGGTTATAAAAATTGTTTAATTTATTAATTAATCGATTAGTTTTCGTAAACTATTCATTTTTATTAACCAAAATAAACTAATTAATTTTTATTTTATAATCTCTTTTTTAATTAAACTTTACATTTTTCAATAATTAAGGATTGTCTTCTTTAATTATTTTTAAAATTATTTTAATTTTATTTAATCTTTAACTGATTCTACGACGGTCTAATGTCGGCTGAATCTTTAAATGACAGACTAATTTTCAAACTAGTTGATTTTTAACAATAAATATTATTAAAGTAAATCAAACTAGAAATCAAAAATTGAACCAAAAAATTACTCAGCTCAATTTTTTCACAAATAAAATGGCTTAATTGATTGGAATTTTTTAATAATTGAAGTTTATCCTGTATTATTAAGACTCTTCTAACTCTCTGTCATGCAAAAATGCAGAAATATTATCTCTCTATAATTTTATTAGAAAGCAAGCATAAATAATTCATTGGAATTTGAACTTTTGTTAAAAATAGAAATTTTAGCAATTTCTATGAATAAATTTCTTTGTTTAATTGGAAAATACAATTTGTTATTCAGAAAGGAAGATGAGAGGTATATTCTTCCACCAAAATGTCATAAGATGGATCATGTTCTGCTAAGTATCATATGATGGATTTGCATGTTGACCTTGTATAAATGGTTACAGAAAAACACTTGTCTACTTCCAATGGAATGGGATCCTATTCATCCAGGCTAATGAGTCTCTCCACCATCTACCGTTAGTTAGATTTCAGTCTATTTCTAAAATTTATTAATGGATAATGGTATTGTACAAGCTGCATAACTTCACAGAATATCGCAACCGAATTTAAGATTCCAACTCCCCGAGGGTCTCATTTTTTTTAATATATCTATGAAAAGTTACAAAACCAAAACACAATGACAGAAAAAATAGAGAACACCACTAACGTAGTGTTCTTCGATACAAAGCTTCGTGCATGTCACGTTGTAGCTGCTCCTGAATGAGCAACGGCGACTGCGACTCCCGAATGATATGTAGCCCAGGCCTTGAGTACTAAGCGAAAGAAGCCAAACTGTCTAAACAATGGTTCCCTTCTCGAAAGATATGAGTCCACTGTACCTCCCAGTCTTGGCGGATTAACGTACGTATACTTGTAATCAGAGAGAGTGCCCCAGTGAGAACTACAGGAGAAGGATCTGAGAGAATGTTAATAACCTCTAAAGCATCCACTTCTAGGATCACCCGCCGATAGCCGAGATCCTAAGCTAATGTTAGGCCTGATCAAACAACCCAAAGTTCTGTAGTCACTATCGATCCCTCGTCGATGTTGTGTTGAAAACCGCAACACCATTGTCCCTGGCTATTCCGAATTAACCTACCCGCTGTGGTCCGGTTGGAGCGAGGTTTATATGCGTCATCGGTATTGAGCTTAACCTAGCCCTCCGGTGGTTTTGATCGTCCAACAAAACTACCCAAGGGGATGCCTTGGTGCCGAAAGACACGGTTTTCCATGGAGCTGGCTCTTCCGACCCAATTGACGTATTCCAAAACAATGCTAGATCCTACCTCAGGTCCTACAAAACCCTCCTGAAAGAGGCTTTTGTTTCTCCATTGCTAGAGAAACCAGCACACGAGGCCATATATATTAGACCACGCCATCTATCTAAAAGATAACCATTTTGTCAGGTTGATATGCATCCACAATTCCTGTGGCCGTTGGAAAAAGACCTCATCGATCACAGTACTTGGGAATTGCTTCCAAAAGGCTTGCATTCGGTGACAATCCCTCATGGCATGTAGTATGGATTCTTTTTAGCCACACGCTTAACAATTACTATCAACGAAAATGTGTCGGTTCACTCGTTGTTGGCTAGCCAAGAGAAACTCTTGGCTAGCAACCAAAGAAAGGCCCGAATTCCCTGAGGGCCATCCCATTTCACGATTAATTCCCATAACCTATTGGGCCCCTAAAGCGAGGTCTCCTCGATATGGTCATAGACTGACACCACGGTGAAGCCCCCATGGGATGTGTGTCCCCACCTCATTCGATCTTCATTGCGACTAGCTCTATTTGGAGTGGCCTCCGCAATAGCCATGTAAGCTGCAATAGGCAGGAAGTGTTGGAATAGGTGCCATTGCCAACCTCATATGTCATTAGTATACTCCGACACAGTCATATACAGGTCCGTGGCTAGAATGATAGTAATTGCTACCCAAACAAGTGGGCCCCACCCAGTTAACCAATTGTCCATTCAGAATAAGATAAGTTGTCCATTACCCAACTGCTAGTTCAGGCCCTGGTGAACCATAGGCCAAGCTGCTGAAATCCCCTGCCAAGTACTCGAAGCTCCAAGCCTGTTGACCATGAGTGGGATGTGGTGGTCAGTGAGCTGGTATTTAGCTTGCATGAGCTTTACCCAGAGAATATGTAGTTTAGTAAGCAGTTCCCATCCTAGTTTCATGAGTAACGCCTCGTTAGTAGACCTAATATGCTTGATGCTGAGACCACCAAGATTTTTCGATTTATACACTGTATCCCAACTGACTAGATGCAATTTTTTCTGAATATATGTTGAGCCCCATATAAAGCTCCTCATTAATTTTTCCAACTCATTGCAGAGTTGCCAAGGGAGACGTACGATCTGCATCATATATATTGGCAACGAATTTTCTGCCACAAGATTTTCCAAATGTGGTTTCAGTCTATTGACTATGACCTTGGAAATAAATTTGTACAGTACTGTATAGAGGCTAATGGGGCGGAATTGAGTGATAGTAGATGGAGACAAGAGTTTAGGTACCAGGACTAGAATGGTCTGATTGAGCTCTTGTTCCTAGCGTTTAAGGCTGAACACTTGTTGAATGTAACGGACTATGTCAGGGCCAACAGTGCTCCATTGGTGTTGGAAGAATAGAGATGTGAACACATCGACTCCCAGTACTTTATTCGGTGGCATATCAAACACCGCATGTTTGATTCTTGAACTAGCAAATTGAGAGCAAAATCACCCTCCACCGGCAACCGAGGAAAGGCTCCGACCAGTGGAACAAGAGTCTGGGAGTCATCATGCCTATTGTAGAGTTGCTGAAAGTACTCGCTGGCTAAGTGTCTCAATTGATCGGGATAAGAGATGCGTGTACCATTGGAAGCATGGAGGTACTTGACTTTTAGCTTCTTTCATTTAGTAAGGGTAAGAGTATGGTAGTATTTAGTATTCCTGTCCCCTTTCATGATCCAGTCACATCTAGCTTTCTGGTGCCAATAAGACTCCTCCTCGCATAACACCTGGTGTAATTCTTCGCTGAGATGCTCCTATAACTCCAACAGCAAATCAGTAGTACCCGGCATCATAGCTCGCTGAATACCCTCTAATCGAGCTACCAACTGTCTCTTCCGAAAGAAAATGTTACCAAAAACCTCCTTATTCCATCGCGTCAGATGGGTAGAAAAAGTAGCTAACATCATGCTCATCTTTTCCGCGGATGGAGTCCAGTGCCTAGAAATGACCTCATCGAATGCTGCATGGGTGAGCCAAGCATTCTGGAATCTAAACACCGGTAATGTGGAGGGTCGATGGGTGGGTCGCTTGAAAGAAATCAACAATGGTCGATGGTCGGAACCCATAAAAGGTAAATGCTGATTTGTTGTGTGCGGATAGGTTTCTAGCCATGTTTTGGATCCAAAAGCTTGGTCCAGATGAGCCTGTATGGTTCCTCGTTGCCACATATTCTTGGATCCTACAAATCCCAAATCATGGAGCCCACTTCCATACACCCAATCTCAGAAATGTTTATTAACGATCCTCGCAAAGATGCCCCCACCCCGTTTATTGGAGACTTCCAACTTGGCGTTAAAATCCCCTCTGATGAGCCATGGGTTTTGGATCGAGCTACTTAACCCTCATAAATACGGTCAGAGTAGGTTTTGATTAGAAATAGTAGGGCTGGCGTAGACAATGGTGAGGGTAAAAGATCCCAAAGAATAGGTAACCTTTGTATGAATAAACTGACGATGTGCTTTCTCCACAAAAATGTCAAAATCCTTACACCATAAAAGTCAAATCCCCCCCAAAAATCCTATTGCTTCGACTCGAAAAGAGTAATCTAGGCCTAGGCTATGAATCATGGCTGTTGCTCGAGAGCCACTGATACGTGGCTCCATTAGTGCCACTATACCGGGTTTATAATATTAAAGGTAATTACGCAGAATCAAAAGGAAGTTACTCCCCCCAGCCCCTTGACAATTCCATAAGAGTATAGTCATAATAAAAGACAGATTAAGGAAAATTACTTTATTCCCTCCTGGGGACATAACTGTCTGGAAGGGGTCCTTCCTAGGCTGTCTATTAACTGTTGTCTGCCGCAAGTTCCTCAGTGGTCATTCCTTCCATCACCCCTGTCTCTTCCACCCCTAGGTCGGGTGGGTTTGCGGCGGTAGGTGGCCAGCCCCCATCCCTTATGTAAGTAGCTTTGTCAGGGCCCTCAATGACGTCCATTAATTGGGATCGCTCCTCCACCCTTTGATCGGGCTCGTCATAAGCCTGGCTATCACACACCATTTCGGTATGGTCAGTGATAACAACTGCAATATGTTGTACCTTATCTCTAGGTTGGGGGTGCATTTAAGTTATTTGTTCACTTCCCAGCGGCTTGGACCCCTGGTTCTTTGAGTTGGTCTCCCCAGCCATTTGTTGGGCTCCAGCAGATTGAGGCTTGTTCCTAGCCCTTCCATGTCTTCTGGGCCTGTCTTGTGCCTCAGCCCACACGGTGCTTCTTGGACTTTCTCGATTCGTGCCAACGTTAAGACGAGTGTCGTTCAGTTTTGTAGCATATGATTATGTCTGTATTTAGTTACCATTGGAGTCGTCCCTCGTCATTTCACTGTCTTTCAGAACGGTAAAATGCGAGCCTCTCTGATGATAATTCATCTGTACTCGACGGTTCTCATGAGTTGCAGTGTGTCCCTCCAAGGTCGATGGCATGGTCGTCCCTGTTTCTGCAGTTGGAGTAACCATATTTCCAAGTTGCATCTTTGGACACACATGTTGCTCATAGCCCATCATGCCCAGGCGAAGCAGATCTATGGGAGGCCTTCATAGGTTACCATTAAAGTTTCGCTATCTAACTCGACGCTGGAGACGATCGGAGCACTCAAGTCAACCTCAACAGTGACGTGTGCCAACTTGCCGCATTGTGCCTGGGTAGTAGCTTCATCGATCTTCACGGTTGTGCCCACCAAATTACCAAGTGTAGTGAGGATTTACAGGTGATACTGCACCATTAGTAAGACTAGGAACTGAATCCACATGACAATGCGCGTTATCTTCCCTTGGGCTAGTCAAAAATCTGACATTCACCGTTGAACCAAAAGGGCTTACTTGAAGAGCGTCCAAGGGCCTTGATACACGATGCTGTTAGTGTTGTCCTTCAGGATCCAATTCGTCCATGATACACGACGCTGAAAACGTCGCTCGCTATACCAAAAAGGCTTCTGTATAACAACTTAGAGAGAGAAAAGGTGGCAGAACTTAGAAAGAATTATACGAATGTCGGAGATGCTAACGGAACCAATGATTTTGTGTCGTGAGCTTTCAACTGCTTCCAACTCCACGTCGCCTCGTTAATGGTTGTTTTTGAAATGATAGACTAGTACACTTTTTTTTAAAAGGTATGGACTAGTGTTTTGAAAACCGAACCAAACCAGCCGGTCAAACCGGTGAACCGGTGACCCGGAGCATGAAACGGTCTAGTTTAGCCCTTATTTTTTGTGAGTGATTGACTCGTTCATTTTGCAGTCAGACTGGTAAAAACCGCTGAACCGGTGAAAGAAAGGACTGGCCGATTCATTTAAAATGAAGAGTTTTCATTTAAAAATCAAAACTTTTACAACTCTGGTGATTAAGAAGATAGAACGCCGCTCTCTCGACTATCTTAGGTCTCATCTTAACCACTGCCACTATTCACTTCACTCTTTATCGGCTAAAATCCTTAGCGAGTCTCTTTTTAATTTTTATCTCTCTCTCTCACGTCTCTCTCTCTATCTCTCTTAATAATTTTGTGTTTCATTTTTCCTATGCTTCTCTTGGGAATTTGCAGGTTCATTCTTTTGGACTTCTGTGGCTTTTTATTTTTATTGTCATTCTTCTCTGGGTGGAAGTCTTGGGTATGTTTCTGGTTCTTTGCGTTGCATCTGTTTCCACTTTCCACTTTCCAGTTTCACTTAAGGCATGTGATTAGGGAGAAAAAGAAAAACGTAAAGCATTGGGAAGAAAAAAAGCAAAGTTTGAATGACGAATAGAATCCCATTTCTTTATCCTTCTCTTTAATAAACAAATGATTGGCTAGGCACACTTTCAAGTTTCAACTTTTGCATCTATTGCTTTGCTTTCCAGTTTTCACTTTTGCGTCAAAGTTCAAACATAAATTTCAAGTTTTTTTATGTTTAATAACAAGATATTTTTAATATTGTACTTTACTTTATATTAGCAGCACCTTTAGTATATTTAATTCTTTAAATTCAAGTTTTTTATATTTTTATTAGCAAGATATTTTTTATGTTGGATTTAAAGAATTAATTAATAACCTTTAGTATATTTTTAATCAAAAGAAAATTTTAGAGCATGTTTTGTTTTATTTTTATTTTTAGTTTTCTATTTAAAAAATTTTTATTTGAGTTTTTTTTTTAGTTTTGATTTCTTTATATTTTCAAAAATTATGAAAACTATAAAATTTTGTTTTTGTTTTTTAACTAAATATATATTATTAAATTATTTAATATATATTAATAAGAACTATGAATAATTTAATTTAATATTATGTGTTTAATTAACTAAAATTAATTATTAATAGGAATTATGAATTATGGTACTGTCTAAAGTTCTATGTAAATTTAGCAAATTTTGTTGCTTTATGCCTTTATCTAATAACTTTTTTTTTCAAAGAACGGTCCAAGTTTGGTCATTCTTTGTTTAATTCTAATTAAGGAATTTGTTTAATTCTAATTATGGATAAGTTTTTTTAAAATCGCATATTTTTTTTCTTTTTGGGTATCTTCTAGTTATGTCTTAATTAGATTATTAGATGTAATAATTTACTTGCTATAATTTATATCACCTAATAGCTTGTTGTGAGTAACTTACCTATATAAAAGCAAGTTTGGTACATAATCTATTATCTAGTTAGTGGTCTTGCTAAAAAATTTGTGATTAGAGAGATTTAATGCTATATATGAATATGACATTATAAAATTTTGTGCAATTTTTATAAGAAGTTCAGAATTTAGAAACATGGATATTCCTAGTGAGATTAGTACTCCAAATGATTCGAGTACTCCTAATCCCAACACACAATTATTCGGACAGCAATCTACAGCAAACTCAGTTAATCCACATTATCAAAAAACCGATCCTGCATGGGAGCATTTTGCTTTGCATAAAGAGGGCGCTACTAATATATTTACTTATCTAGATTGCTCACTGGTTTTTAGAGGAGGTGGCATAAATAGGATGAAACAACAGCTTGCTGGTGTACCTGGTCAAATAAGTTCTTGTAAAAAGGTTAGTCATGATGTCCGTCAAAAAATGTTGGAGTCATTAAGGCAAGTGCAACAAAAGAAGCGAAATGAGGATTTGAATGAAGCATATGGTGATCAACCTGAATCTCAAGAGGAAATTCAAGAACTACAACAAACGTGTTCAACTAAGAGACAAGCACTTGGTAAATGCAAAGAGAAAAGGAAAGCTGTTGATATGGAAATAAATTCATATTTTTCTCCAAGGATAACTCCAGGATCTCAACCAAGTTTGAGAAGTGTGTTATCTAGTAAGGAAGCAATTCACAAGGCACATATTGCAATTGCTAGATGGATTTTTTATGCTTGTATTCCTTTCAATGCAATTCAGTCTCCTTACTTTCAAGAAGCTTTGGATGCAATTGTTGCTATTAGGCCTGGGATTAAAGGTCCATCATATTATGATTTGAGGGTTAAGTTGTTAGGAGATTGTAAGAGAGAATGTCAACTACTTGTTGATAAAAATCGACAAAATTGGGCTAAAACAGGTTGTACAATCATGGCAGATGGGTGGAGTGATCAAAGATAAAGAACTTTGATAAACTTTCTAGTTTATTGTCCAACAGGTATAATATTATGAATTAAGCTTTTCAACTTTATTTATTTTTTTATAGGTATAACATTTGTGAAATATGTTGATGCTTCAGATATGGTGAAAGATGCGAGATCATTATTTAATTTATTTTCTGAAGTTATTGAGTGGGTTGAAGTAGATAATGTTGTTCACGTAATGGCAAATAATGCAGCAAATTATGTAGCAGCTAGGAAATTGGTACATGAACGCTACGAGCATATTTATCGGTCACCTTATGCTGCATATTGTTTGAATCTCCTTCTAAAGGATATTGGTAATATGGCTCATGTTGTAGAACTTGTTTCAAAGGCTTCAAAGGTAGCTTCTTTTGTGTACAATCATATCATCTTCTTATCTTGGTTAAGAAAAAGGGAAGGTTGGAGAGAGATAGTGCGTCCACGGGTAACTCAGTTTGCCACTACTTTCATTACTTTGAAAAGTGTTTATGATCATAAGCATGATTTACAAGCTTTGTTTATTGATAAGCACTTTACTAGTCATAGATTGGCAAAGACTGCAACAGGAAAATCTGTTAGTTCTATTTTGTTAGATAGCAAGTTTTGGAATGATTGCTTGATCATGGTGAAAGCTGTGGCTCCTATCATTCGATTGTTAAGAATTGTAGATGTGGATTAAAAACCTTCTTTGGGTTATATTTATGAGGGCATGCTTAGGATAAAAAATGCAGTGAAGGAGATCTTTAAACAGAAGCCACAATTATATAAGCCTTACACTGATATCACCAAGGCTCGATGGGATAAGCACTTAAAGCTTAATCTTCATGCTGTATCGTATTTTTTGAATCCTACTTTCTTTTATGCTGAAGGTTATCGTGAAAAGAATAGGATTATATATGCTCTTCTTGATATGCTTGATATAAAAAGTTTTTGTGTTGTCTTGTTGAAAGGCATTCAAGAGATTCAAGTTTATCGTGATCGCTAAGGTACTTTCAATTGAGAAAGCGCTCCTAAGGTGTTAAAGTTAAACACCTTACGCCCTGGTAAGTATTATATTACTACTAATATAATACTTTTTAATTTTTAATTATATTCTTTAATACTTTTAATGTTTATTATCTATGAGTATTTTGTTGTTTGATAATTACAAATTTTTTGTAGATGAATGGTGGCGATTGTATGGGGGTAGTGCTCCAACATTGCAAAAGTTGGCTATTCGTATTCTTAACCAAACATCTACCTCTTCTGATTGCGAGAGAAATTAAAGCTTTTTTGAACGCATTCACACAAAGAAGAGAAATAAATTGGAGCATCAAAGGCTATGTGATCATGTTTATGTTACTTACAACTTACGTTTGAAGAATCGGTATTGTCGTTTTCCACTTTTAGTTAAACATTATTAACTTATTATTATTGTTTGTGATTTCCAACATAGTTATATTTGAACTTACCATTAATGTTTTGTTTTAGGTTGCCAAACAAGAAGATAAAATATGATCCTAATCATTATGAATCTATAGACAAACTTGATTTTTGGATCATTGAAAACGATAGATCCCCAGAGCTTGGTGAGGAAGATCTTGATAAATAGCAGGAAGATCTTGAAAATGCTATTTATCAGGAAAATGCAATTACAATAATTAATGAAGCACCACAACAATATGAAGGTTGTTAATTAATTTACTTTGTAATATAATATTAAAGATTAGATATATTATTTCTAAGTGTAATTTTGTCTAATATTATTTATTATGAAATTAGGTGATGAAAAAATTGACGAACAACCAAATTTAAAATTTGTTGAAGATGTTCATATTGACAATAATGAAGAAGCATTTGATTTTGACTTAAATGAATATTATGATTACTTATCTTTTTTAATATCTTTTTAATGAAATATGACTAGTTAGCTTTGTTATCTTATTTTGTGTTGTATTAGTGAACTTTAAAAAAAAACTTGTATATTTTAAAGTTTGAAGGTTTAAGTTAGATAAATAATTAAATAATATATTTAAAAATTATCTTATATATATAATCTATAAAATAAAAATTTATTAATTTATTAATTACCGGTTCGATCACGGTTGAATTTCTATTGAATGATTAACTCTTGAATTTCAACTAATAGACTTTGATAACGCAAAAATCGAACTTCTATGCGCTGCTTTATCAAAAGAGGGACCAACGGAACCAATTCTTCTGTTCCATTTATCCAAGACCAATTCTCTTCCATAGCCACAAATTTTGCTGAGACCTACAGAAATTATATGGCTATAAGTGAATGGCAAAGGGTTGGTCTTGAGTAAAAGGTACGGAAGATTTCACTCCGGACAACTCTTCCGATCGTTTTATCCAAGACTAACTCTATGTCATCTCTGTGTAGGCACAAATTGCAGTAGTTCCAGTATGGTCTCAGGTAAAAAAGTAACAGACGATCTTCACTCACATAATAACGGGCGGTATCAATCTCAGATACAGTTTGTTTCGTAAGATAACCCAGAGACTGTGACAACGTGCCAATAATTTTAGTTGTTGGAGCATCAAATTGGTTAGATATGAAAAACATGAAATGAGGAACTCTCCCGGCAGGAAAACGGTACACGACTTAGCAACACTGCATAGCAAGTAGCGGCTAGCTATGGATGTCACTCTTCTGTTCTCTACTACTAATTCTGCTATTACAACCTTGTCGTGTCTCCTCGTTTTCCTTATCATCTTGTGGACATCAACAAGTATTATTGGGAAGTCAGGCAAGAAAAGAACAGTCCCAGAAGCTGGAGGCGCATGGCCTATAATCGGCCATCTTCATCTTCTCGGAGGCCCAAAACTGCCGCACGTAGTCTTGGGGGATATGGTGGACAAATATGGACCGATGTTCACTATTAAGATGGGTGTGCATAGAGCTTTGGTTGTAAGCAACTGGGAATATGTCAAGGGATGTTTCACCACCAATGATAGAGTATTTGCCAGTCGTCCCAAAACTCTAGCGACGGAGGTTTTGACCTATGGTGGTTCCATGTTCGGCTTAAGCCCATACGGCCCTTTCTGGCGTCAGGTTCGTAAGATAGCCACAGTCGAGCTTCTCTCCAACCATCGGCTGGAGATGTTCAAAGGTACACGAGAATCGGAGGTGAGGACATCGATAAAGGAGTTGCATAAATTATGGGAACAGAGAAGAAATGGTTATAATAAAGCTCTTGTAGAATTGAAAAGGTGGTTTACCGACATAACCATAAATGTTATCTTAAAGATTATTGTTGGGAAGTCCGTAGGATACGAGACAACAGAAGAAAAAGAAGAACAGAGTAGTCATCAGACACTGAAACAATCGTTGAGGGAATTTTTCGAGATGACAGGAAGGTTCGTGTTGTCTGATGCTTTACCGTATTTGAGGTTGTTCGACATTGGAGGACATGAGAAGGACATGAATAAAACTGCAAAAGAACTTGACATTTTCGCCAAAGAATGGTTAAAAGAGCATAAGCAAAATATTGCTACCGTGGATGGTGAAAGAGACTTCATGGACCTGATGCTCAACATTGTTCAGGATGCAGATGCGTTTCCAGGTCGGGATCCTGATACTGTCAACAAAGCAACTTGCCTGGTATTTACCTATTCTCTTCTCTTTTTTTCTGTTAAATTGCTCTCTTCATTTTGATGAAAGCTCGTGCTCTACCTAAAGAATCAATTATAATTTTGTATAGATACAAGACTTTTTGCATAGAGATAGGATTACGAAAATTCAAGTTTAAGATCCACGTGATAAGGATAGAAAATAGGGTTAAAAAAATAAAACTACTATTTAGAAACTTTTTAAAAAATCATTAGTCTTTAAAATTCTCAAAAAAACTCTTTTTTTGTTTTTAGTTTCTTTCCCAAAAATTCGTTTTCCTTAGAAGACGATTAAAAAATAATGATAAAATACACAAAGTATAAACATCAGACGGGAAGTAGTCAAATCTCACTAATATAGTCATTCAACTTAGCTCTTAAACTCGATTTAAATCATTTAAGTTTAATTTAAATTAATAATTTAAGATAATTATAATAAATTATTATATTTAATTAGTTTGATTCGAATTTAAGAACTAGGTTGGATCATTGTGTAAACAACATTTGGTTAGTCTCCGTATGATGTTTATATGACGTGTATTTTGTCGTTTTCTTTTAACCGAAGTCTAAAAGAATGAGTTCTTCTAAAAATTTGATAACTTAAAAAAAATTTAGAATTTTAAAGGTTATGATATTTTTCTAAGACTTTTTAAACCGTGAAGGAGATTTATGTCTTTTATCTTAGAAAACATAATAAGCTAACAAACTTAACAAAATTGAGGACTAATTTTATCACAACAAACTGAGAGGTTAGCTTTATATCCTCTCTCAATTTAAGTAGGTTTCTCAAAAACCATAATTTGCATTTCATTTAATGAAATTTGTGCTTTTGATGTAGCTTTGTTAAGATATCAACAATTTGATGAATGGTTGAAAGATATTGCTCATGAATTCCCTACTTAGACCATAAATAGAAATCAATTTTCAAGATGCTTAAATGAAAAATGGGCATAATTATAAGGTATGTAGTTGACGAATAATCACATCAACCAATAGGTCTTGACAATTTGAGAAGAGATTGAAGCCATTGAACTTCACAAATTGCTGTTGCAATACCTCGATGCTTATATAGAAGAATAAGCAACAACCTTTTATTTTCTTGAGTACCAAGACATTATATTCCGTCCAATATAAAAAAGTTAGGCATATTATTGATTTTCGATGGTTCTTATTATCACCCTAATTTGCATCATAGTAGGTGGTAATCTAAAAATTGATTGTCGCCGAAAGAAACGACCCAGAATTTTTGTTCCCTTAAAGATACTTTAATATCCGTTTGACTTTTATCCAATGACACTACAATAGTTAATGCATATACTGAGATATTTTGTTAACCTCACGGCAAATATCAGGACAAGTTATAGGAAGATATTAAAGTCCACCTGCCATACTTCGAATAAATTAGGATTATTTAAGAGCTCAGTGTGTGATGAAATTAATAAATATTTTGAAATGTTTGCTTTATGTAACAATTCAAGAATATATTTAGCTTAAGAGATTAAAAAACTTATCTTTGTCTGAGAAGCTTCCACAACAAGAAAATAACTCAAATGTCCTAATTCTTTTTAAATTAAGGAACTTAAGTTGTAACCTATTAATAATATGATGACTAAATGACTTATTGTTGCTTGTAACCAAAATGTTATCCACATAGATGAGGAAAAAAACTACTGTATATGCATCTTCATAAAAATAGGAGGAGCTATCAGTTTTAGAGCCTTAAAAATAAAGAGAGAATAATTTCTTGATGAGATATTTATACCATTGCCCTAGAGCATGTTTGAGGCTATAGATAGAGTTGTTTAAATTGCAAATGTAATATGGCAAGTGAAGCTGCTTAGAGCCTTGCGGTTTCTTCATAAACACATCTTTATCAACAATGCCATGTAAAAATACATGAGACATACCATATTGATCACCATCCCAATTGTTCTTTACTACAAGATTGAAGGTCTCTATGTAATTGATGTCAGGTCATTGATAGAGACCTTTAAGCAACAAAATGTGTCTTATATCAATCAACATAATCATTCCTATCCAATTTAATTCAAAAAACCCACTTGTTGCTAATTAAATTTTGGTTTGGCGATGAAGGACAAGGGGTCCATGTGTTGTTGGCAAGTTCGACACTAAATTCTTCTTAAATTGCCTTTCTACATATAGGACTTTTAGCTACTTGACTATAACAACTAGGTTCTTCAAGTATAAGAACTATTGGGCACTTATTATTTTATTCAAATAAATCAGCTATTAAGAGTAGTCCAGTAGAAGTGGTGTGATGTTAGGAATTTGAAGAGATGAGTCATGGTTGAAAAAGTTGTAGTAGGGGATGATTGAGGAGAATTGGGATTATTCAGTACAGTGGATGGTGTAGGGTGGATTTAGGTTTGTTGAGTTCACTTAATGAAGCTGGTGATTACGTATTTGATGGAGGAGTGTTAGGTTAAGTAGTTTGACTGATGTGGTTATGTTTGATTTGGAATTACTATTTGTAGCAGAAGGGGGAGAAGAAAAGTGGTTGGAAAAAAATAAAGGTAGCAGGACTGTTGTTGTTGAAAGACGACCATGAATTGGAGTAATATGTGAAGCACCATCATCAATTTATTTGAAAATGAACGTCTGTTTAACAAACAATATGATAGATATAAGGCAACAAATTTTTTAATGGAAGAAGTCAAACAAATATAACCTTTATGTATTTTGCTATAAAATAATTACGTGTACCCTATAAAAATTTTGAAATGATTCAATAATTTATTAGGAGATTATGCAACCATGGATCATAAAGATAGCTATACGCACAAAATGTATCATAATTAGGATTTTGTTGAAATAATTTATGATAAGGAATAAAATTATTTAATGTGAGGTTGGACATTCTATTCATTAGATAAATCAATGTATCAAATGCACAATTCTAGTATTCATATCACACAAAAAATGATGTAATAAGAATAAACTAGTCTCCATAATATGTCTATGCTTCCTTCAGTTCACTCCTTTAAGGATTTAGGATATGAATAAAACATTGGAAAAAAATTTAACCAAATGATGAAATTTAATCAAGACACTACTAACTTCATACTTAAAATTGAGAAAATAAATCTAAGTGTATTTGCTATAACGATCACAAAGCAAAAAATATTAATAAAGAGAAGGTCCTCATAAATCTAAATAGATAAACTTTAATGGACTTTTGTGTAATATAATTGGACTTAGAAAAGATAACTTATGACTCATATTAATAGAACAAGCATGACACAAATTGGAGACTATATTATCAACAAACTGAATTTTATTATTATGTAAAGCATTATAGGAAATGAGCATAATGAGGATGTCTCTTTGAATGCTAGGTAAAGAGAGTGTAAGAATGAGCATAAATAGGAGAGCTTGGTTAATGTCGGGTTTAAGCAGCATGGTGTACAACCTATATTGATTATGGCTTATATGCAACCATTTCTTCATGCAAATATCCTTAATTGTAAAATGGTTAGTGAACAATTGAATAGACGTATTATTATCTTTAGTAAAAGAATAAACATAAAGTAAGATTGTGGAACATATAAACTATCAGTCTATCACCCTAGTGAAAAGTACAACTAGAATGACAATAAGAAGAGCCAATATTAGAGATTGGGATTATTTTATCGTTGCCAATTTAGATTTATCAAGGTCTTAATGCTCATAATGTTATGTAAAATATTTAATATTAGGTGTAAGATGATGCTTTGTTCTAGTGTCCAAGATCCATGAACATTTCACTAAGGGGTTGGATGTAGAAAATTGGACATCTAAACTAAAAGTGTATGGTTAGTGTTGATTAAACCTTGAAGGTAGATGTTGTCTAGTTGAATGACTATGGCCACCTCTACTATGACATATATAGGTTGAAAATTTAATTGATGATCCTTGTGTACGACCACCTCTAGTATGACATATATAGGTTGAAGAATCAATTGATGATCCTTATGTACCAACAGCT
The DNA here is from genome assembly GCA_027563595.1 of Erythroxylum suave. Lineage (NCBI taxonomy): Eukaryota > Viridiplantae > Streptophyta > Magnoliopsida > Malpighiales > Erythroxylaceae > Erythroxylum > Erythroxylum suave. The sequence continues at coordinate 2,880,169 of JAOSBN010000006.1, read as the reverse complement.
CTTTGATGATAAGAATATCGTGTAAATGGACTGTTATTTAAAAACTAGGTATTTTTATCCCCGACCACGATTTTAACTACTATGACCTCAATATTATGTTATCAAGATAACAAATCCTAAAGGGCTCTACTTTTTGAGATTTTTTCTAATTAGTGTCCCAACTTTTAAAAATTTCAATTGAGTGACCAACCCTTTAAAATATTAACAATTAAGTTCAAAACGTTAGTTTTTACTGATGTGATGAATAGATGAACCTCTATATGGCATTTACTAGACATGCCACATCATTGAAAATAACATTTTAAACTAAATTGTTAAAAAGGTTGGTCACTCGATAAAAAATTTTAAAAGCTTAGACACTGAATTAAAAAAACCTTAAAAGATTAGATACTTTTGAATATGTTATCCCGTATGTTATCTAGCACTGAACGACGAAAAAGATTGTTGATTGTTAATATAATAGGATGTTGGTTACATAACTTCCTTTGATAATACATCATTAGATGAACTTTTTTCTTCATTTAATAGTAACCCAAACAAATATCATAAGAAATTAGGTCAATTCACTAATTTAAACCATGGAGAAAGGGGATATATAATTTTCCAAGGCTATTAACAATCATATAGATAATATCATTTTCAGGAACCTTATGTTGCAAAGTTACAAGTTAATCAAACATTACCTTAGGCCAACTAGATTGACAATAAGAAAAGCCAATATTAGAGATTGGGATTGTTTTACTATTGCAAATTTATATTTATCAAGGCCTTAATGCTCATAACATGGTGTAAGATATTTAATATTAGGTGTAAGATGATGTGTTGTTCCATTATCCACGATGCATTAATGTTTCAGTAAGGGATTGGGTGTAGAAAAATTGGCATATGACCTAAAGGTATGTGGATGTTGTTAATTGAACCTTGAAGTTGGACATTGTCTGGCTGAATGAAGTATGGCATATCTAAGTTGGAAAATCAATTGATGATCCTCATGAACCAGCAGCTCCTTGATGATGACAACATTGTGTAAGTAGACTACCTTCAAAATTGGAATAGGTATTTCATCGCTAACCAATATTTTAACTACTACAACCTCTATAGGTAGATATATGTTGATAGGATAACTAATCCTAAAGTAGTTAACTTTTAGTTTTTTTAAAACTAGTGCATAAGATTTTAAAATTTTCAATTAAGTGAACAACCTTTTAAAATCTTAACAATTCAATTCAAAACGTTAGTTTTTACTGACGTGGCTAATAAATAGGTATTCATGTGACATTTAATAGGCATGCCACATCATCAAAAATAACCTTGTAAACTGAATTATTAAAGTTTTAAAAAGTTTGTCACTCAATTGAAAATTTTAAAAGCTTAGACACTAAATTGAAAAACTCTCAAAAGGTTAGACACTTTTGAATATGTTTTCCCTTATATTGTTTACGACTAGAATTAGGAGAAAAAGATTGTTGATTGTTGATATAATTGGATGTTGGTTACACAACTTCCTTTGATACTATTAGACAAATTTTCTTCTTCATTTAATAGTAACCCAAACAATTCACCATAAGAAATATGGTAAATTCACTATTTTAAACCATGAACAAAACAGCGATATAATTTTCTAAGACCATTAACTATCACATGTATAATATCATTTTCAGTTATCCCATGTTGTAAATTACAAGTCGATCAAATATTGCTTTAGCCTATTGTATATATTATGTAATAGCCTTATTGTTCTCTTTTTTTCAAACAATAAAAATTGGACGTAATGCTTCAAACTTGAGCTCTTGAACCAAAGGCATAAGTCATTGAAAGCTTCTCCTAAGGATGTCTTACTTTTATTCCATCTATAATTTATGGTATAAAACTTTTTGTCATATATCTAAGATCTAACTTAGCATCAATTGATTCAGTTAAGACTAGGTTTCAAAAAGAGGTTAGGGTCGTCATTCATCTTTTTTTTTTCCAAGGTGCTTTTGTGCCATCTATATGATGTGATAAACTGTATCTATTTAACAAAGGAAGGAATTATGCTTGCCACATAAATACCTATGAGAATTGAGTTTAATCGGAAGCTGATGAGTAAAGTTAGGCAAGCATGTGACTATCGGTAAGCTAGAAGTGGTTGTAGTCGAGGTGGGCTACAACTCTTTCATCAGCAACATTTGATGCTTAAAAATGGTTAAAGCTAGGGAAAATGTTGGATAATCAAACTTTAGGAGATTGTCAATCATTTTGGTGGATGTAACAAATTAATAAAGATAGAAATGCATTCAAGCACAACTTATAAAGAAGTATGCCACTATGGTTTATGTGTTGGCTCACACTTAGATAAGGAAAATGGAGGGATTGAACCAAAAGAAAGCACATCTTATATAGATCTAGATGAATGATAGGTGGACAAAGGAAATAAATGAAAAACATTAAAGCTACTGGTGGAAAAAAGAAACAAATGGCTATATGAATAAAGAAAGAGGAGAGGCAAGGAAAATTAATAGCTGGCAAAGAAAATTAGTAGCTCTAATACTATAAAAAATGAATGATACTCTTGGCTTAACTTTCATTAATATCAACCACATATATACAAGGATTTTGTGTAAAGATAGAACTGCAATAAATGAAGCTTAGGATATACATGATAAGTATAAAAAATATGACAAGTTAACAAATTTAATAAACTTGAGGATTAATTTTATCATAACAAACTTAATAAACTTGAAGATTATCCTCATTAATACCTGTCAAAGTTTTTGGTATTTTTAGTGTTGCTTTCACTAACACTCATATTTGCAAAACTAATGCTAAAATACGAGCAAATTACTTCATTTTTTTAATTCAATACCTATACAAAAGGTCATAAGATATTTGTCACGATTTCAAAGCATCTCGAAAAATATGAAAAACTAAAGGACAATATATAAAAGCTAATTTTATCATAACAACAAAAAAATTTAATAGTATTGCACTAATTTATATGTTAATTGAACAAGTTAATTTCTTCATCACAAATTCTATGGAAAAACAAAAATTAAGAATTTAAAATCGCTTTATTCTTTTTAGATTCTTAAAGAATTTGCTTAAATCTTGTCCTAATTCTCAATATCAATTTTACTAGCTCTAAACCTTATAAAAATTACTCTAAACTGAAGCATATATCGTATTTAAAACTTCATAGTTTTTGCTTTTCTATCACTATGATTCTTCAACTAATTTATTATTAAATTATGTGAAAGTTGAAATGGATCAATCTTTGTTTCAACCACTTTCACACTTGTTTTCTCTTAATCTTTTAAAATCTTTAGGAGTTTGACACTATGTCAAAGTTTTTAATATATTTGTAAGTTTTTCTCTTAATAACGCTTGCAGCTATTGTAAAACCAAGACAAAAAATTGAAGAACAGAGTGCTTCTTACTCTTTCATTGCATTAAAAAGCTATATACAAAATATGAAGTCTTATTCTTGTTTAAGACATTTCATGATTTGAAAATATCTCAAAGATATCTAAATGACAACATATAAAATTGAATTCTGTTATATATTATAAGAAAATCAACTAATCTCATATTTAAACTATTTTAGCATAAATCAATTTATTAGTATTGAATTATAAGGTATGCTAATTAAACAAACGTAAAATAATAGATGACATAGAAGGCATATGTGTATATCTTATTTTTCTGTGAAAATAATTTGTGTCTTATCTAATAAAGTTGAATTAAACTTTAAAGAAATGATTACTTTCATCTTGGAAGTAATCAACGCCGACTTTTATTTTGAACAGTAAGAACAATATTTCTTTGACTCATAACACATCTTACGTATTCCTAATGCTTCATACAAATTACAGACTCTTATCTTAGCAGCTTCGGATACAACAGCCGTCACGTTGACATGGGCTCTGTCTTTACTTGTGAATAGCCCATCTGTCATGGAGAAGGCACAAAAAGAACTAGATATGTATGCTGGTAGAGAACGACAAGTAGAAGAAGCAGACCTAAAGAACATGGTCTACCTTCAAGCCATCGTCAAGGAAACATTGCGCTTGTATCCTGCTGGACCTCTCTCAGTACCCCATGAGTCCATGGAAGACTGCACCATAGCTGACTATCACATTCCAGCAGGTACCTGGCTGTTTGTTAACATTTGGAAAATTCATCGCGACCCTAGTGTGTGGTCGAATCCTTGCAACTTTGAACCAGAAAGGTTTCTAACAACTCATAGAGATTTAGATGTTCGTGGGCAGAACTTTGAGTACATTCCATTTGGGACTGGTAGAAGAATGTGCCCTGGAGTGTCTTTTGCACTTCTGGTTGTGCAGCTGACATTGGCTAAGTTGCTACAAGGCTTTAATTTCGCAACACCGACAGGTGAATCAGTGGATATGACAGAGAGCATTGGATTAACTAACCTGAAAGCAACGCCTCTGGAAGTTCTCATTGAGCCAAGGCTTACACATCACCTATATGACTAAGTTGCATATTACCTATGCTTAATGTCTTTGATCCCGTTGGGAACCTACTTTAATGCTTGTGTGTTGTTCCGTTGAAGGATAAAACCATTATATGACATTTATCTTGGTGCTTTTTCTACGTAGACACTACAAGACTCTGCTACCTAACGAAAGGTAAGAACAAGTTGATTTTTCCTGCCAAGCGTGTTCAATGACAAGCCTAGCTCCTACATTACTTCCCTTTTGTATACTCCCATCATCTCCAACTTTCGGACTGACAAACAATTTTTTAATTCTGGTCGACTATATCTTTTAGCCTAGCAATTTTCATGAATTCTACCTTAGAACAATTTGTAATTTGCGGTGACAGGAAGCAACTTAAAGGTCAAATCTCGGATATTATTTGTAGTAAGTATTACACAATAAGGTTCATATACATTTAAGTTACACATCATAAGAAGAAAATTTTATTTGGTAAAAGCTACTTCTTGATATTTCCATTCCAATCCACAGCGACGCTGCCGAAAGGCCACTGCAAATGTTACAAACCATTACAAATATTTTCCTCCTGCTTGGTGGCGAACCCTCAGAGCTAAAACCATAACCATGCCTGCAAATCAAACCGGAACAGAAGCTCCATCCACGTGTCAAAAGCCCACATAAAAGTTAAGAGATAATAAAAAAATTTTAACGATTGCACACGTGGCATCACCATTGTTAAAGGAATTGATTTCCCCAAGATGTTGGGATGATTAATAGTACATCCGGCTGCTACTTCCATCGGACGGCAGGGATTCCCTATCAGAGAGCATCTGCTGAAACTGTTGCATCATGGCCATTTGATTAACATCAAGTGTCATCTCAGCCACACTCCACACCTTGACAGACTTATCAAGACTCCCACTATAAACCACCCACCGTTTATCCCCATTTTTCGACGGCTCAGGATCCTCCTCCACAGCGAGACACTTAACGGGCCCCGTGTGCCCCGTCAGCACAGACAAGCATGTATGGATCTTACCGTCCCTTCTCCACACGCAAATAGTTTTATCCGCTGATCCGCTGAACATCAAACTCCCTGCAGCCGAGAGACAGAGAACCGCTAATTTGTGACCCTTGAGGACCCCGCCGTGAGATAACTGGCCTAAGCCTTCACGTTCCCAGTAATTCACAACTCCGTCACTTGACCCACAGTACACAACAGAGCCGTTAGATGTAACTGCCAAAGCCGTAACAGCACAGTCTTGTTTCAATAACGTTTGAGCCATATTGTGTTTTGTCGCTTTGCCTTTCAGCTCTCGTTTCCAGACCTTAACGGTTCCGTCAGCAGAGCCCGTGAACACCAACCCTTCGACACTTGCGACGACAGAGTTAACAGCATCATCATGAGCGTTGACAGACTCGATGCATTTTGAGTCGGAGATTCTCCAAACCTTGAAAGTTCTGTCCCAGGAAGCAGAGTACAAGAGAGTGTTGTCTTCGTTTAAGCTTAAGCACGAGACAGCGTCAGAATGCTTGATCCAGAGAGCACTACGATGGTTTCGAACCTGGACATAATTGCTTGGTTTGATAGAGCTCTTGAAAATGTCTTTCAGAGTTGGTAGTGATCCATGCCTTTTGTGAACGTTAGGAGTCTTAGGAGACACCTTCCAAACTCGTATCTTGCCGTCTTGGTGGCCAGTGAAAATCTTCTCTCCGGAGATTATAATAGCCTTCACCAACCCACTACTTGACTTGAAACCGGAATACTCTTTCAGATCCTTCCAGACACGAATGTTCTTGCTATCAGAGCCCGTGTAAAGAAGATCTTTAGTAGCAGCCAGTGAAAAAATGTGTCCCTCTTCTCGAACAAGCGAGCCAATGAGGCTATTCTGAGGAAGATTATCTTCAGAGGGATTAGAACTCCATGAAGTATTGGTAAAAGGAGTGGTTTGGTTCCAAGGCGACATAGTCATTGGAGACCCTTCGCAGCTTAGCCTGTTAGGGTCAAACATCCCAGGAGTTGCCGAGGCACTACTGCTACGAAGATGAAAGTCATCGTCATGGGCAGTGGATGAAAGATTCGGATCCGAATGCATCATGTGGCCGTATTTTGATCTTGGTAGGCTATTACCGGTATCAAACATGGCGCCAATATCTCCTCCTCCGTCTCTCATTCCAAGTTAAACACCCCTTAATCTTAAAACAAGATCGCTAATAGGAAGAATTAAGAACAGAAAATTAAGGGAGTGTTTGTTTTTGTTCAGCTGATTGAGGGAATGAAGGAGAATGAAAAAGGAAGGGACACAGAGACAACGAAGGTTAATAAGAAATACAAGAACTAAAGGGCGGGACTCGGGAGAGAATACAGATTGTTTCTTCCTATATATAAACTGCTTCTTAAAAGAACGGTAGAGAGCGTCGGGAGACGTGGGTTCATGCCGCGTGTCCTCATTCGGTTGCTTGCAGTTGGGACTGTGTTAGGGGTGCCTGTTTCAAACTTTGCGGATTCGCAGGCGTGCGTGATTGTTTTATTAGTTGAATATTGGTTAGTTGCTTTTTAATGTTATTTTTGGGTAGAGAATTGGGTTATACTCTTTCTCATAATTTACTAATTTCTGTTTTTGTTTAAATTTAGCTAATAACGTATTAGTTAATCAATTATTGCACTAGCTAATTTAAGTAAAAAAGCAATGCGTACCATTAATCTGATCAGGTCATAAGATGACAGGTGTCTCTCCTAAACGGACCTCTCAGTTTTTGGGTAACCAAGTTCATCAGAAACATCTTAAACCATGTAGACGCAAGATTACTTATTTACTTTGCTGACTGCCAATAAAAGTTTTCCAAAATAAACCCGTGGGAAATGTTTTTTTTCGTTGCAAATGAAAATTAGGTAAGATTATTTTCCAAGGATAAATTCAATTAACCAAACAATTCTAAACAAGCGATTAGAGTCATTGTTGGTAAATGGTAAAACCTGAAACGTTTTGTCTAGAGAAAAATCTGATTAGACCTAACAAAACATGTGGATCTTAGGAATTGCAGCCATGGCCGGTTTTATAGAGAATTGCATTTTCGAAACCAACTATAGAGTTGTAAGAAGTTCATAGAATCCATCAACCCCATTATGATTCTACGAGGAAAAACTGTGTGATTTGAAAAACAAAAACAGGACGTAAAGATATCGAATTGTGAACTGAGAAATACTTATAATGCTTCTGAAAGGTATTTGCAAGCTACAATTACTTTGAGAAGCTAAAATTGATGGCGATTAGAAAATATGTGTATAGATGTAATTATTTTTTTATTAGCTATGGCAGGGTGGTTGAGAGTGGGACTTGGTGTGCGTTAGGTCCTAGATTCGATTTCATGCCACGTTGCTACACTCTTCGTAAAAGCCTAGGGTAGCTGGAGATTTTATCCATTAGGGTGTTGCTCGTTCAACCCTTCGTCGGAGACTTTGCTCGTCGAGCTCTTCTCTTGGAGGTGTTATCTGCTGGGTCCCTCATTGCATGTGAAGTATTGCCCACTAGACTCAGAAGGAGTTTCCTCATGCTAAAAAAAATGTAATTATTTTTTATTGCTTAAAAAAAGTGTATACGTGCACCGAAATGGTTGGAGGTCGAGGGTGAATAAGAACTCTTGATTGAATAAAGGTAGGAAAGATAGGAGAAATGTGTAAAGAGCAGCCAATGGTTTTACCAAAAATAAGTGGAAATAAAAGTGTAAGTGGAAGATGATGAGCCAGTGGAATGGGCCATTTTTGTTTACTACACTCAACTCTCAGTAATTTTGAATAAACTATACGTTGAGTTTTGTCCTCATTTCATTTATTTTATAAAATATTTTATTATTTAAAAAACGTTTTATAATAAAAATTATAAACTGTTTATTAAACATTTTTTAAGTTATTTAAAAACATTATAAAACTAACTATTTGTGCATATGATAGAGTTTTAATAACTATTTCAAATCAATTTATAAAAATTTAAATATTATTTGTATTTTTTAATAACTATAATATACAATCAATTTTAAAACAAAGATCATATAAAAAGTCCATCTTTACAATTTTCTTTGCTGCTCTGGAAGCCCGTTGAAACTTTCCCACGTATCAGCTTCATCAACTGGCAGCTTAATTTCAAGTATATTAAGCTGACATGATATGTCGTTCATTTTGCAAGCAAGCACCAATAGCTCCTGCCAACGGATTGCAAACCTCGGAGTAGTGATCATATGCGACAATCGATTCCGAAATTAAATTGAAACTACACGAATCTGTTGGTCGCCTAAAATTGACAAAACTTGTTGTACGCAAAGATAACTAGAAACTAAAAGGAATACTAAAACTGACCCCTCATAAGGAGACTATACTGAAATAGGTTTTGACCTAAAAACGTATATGTTCGTTGTCTCTCACAGTACAACTCCATTTGGAACATGACAGGTGTTAGACACAATTTTTAATACATATCAGACAACAGTCACGTAGCAGGATCGGTGATATATCTATCATTTTATCACATCACCGTGACTCTGGCGGTTTATCGTCGACACCTGGCACTTTCTTCAAACGAAAGTTCAGGCTGTGGACCATATAACAGGCTATTATTATGTTTGCTCCTCCAGCATTCCTGGAAAGTGGAAACAAAGAAAGCAAATCATGAAGCCGACCACCGGCCCAAGTAGGTAATAGGAAGTAAACGTCCTTTTCTTAATAGTAACGCTGAAGACACTTGAAACACAAAAATGTTGAAACAATTCGTTAGAATTTATTTTCCCTTTACCAATTACAAATGAACTGGTTCTTCTCGCTCTTACTTACAAATGGGATGTTAATCTCAAGTTACATTCAATCCTATTAACTAATGAAGTTCCTTAGTAAAAATTTTTTGAATTATTAATCAATTGTATGTCAATTCTATGTAGTTGTTGATGGTCGTTTTTCTTTTATTGTTAGTGATTTAATGTAATGTTTTAAAAACTGGACCGAATATCGAACCGATCGAAAGAAAAGTTTAAGATTTAGAGGTTCAACTAGTAATAAATTGCTAATAAACCTGTATATAATAAATAAGAGGTAAAACTTGTAAGAGTAAGTAAAAACAAAATTATCATCACCATCGTCATCATCATACCCAGCCCGAAATTTCGCATTAAAGCGAGGTTTGGGGAGGTCTGATAATATGCAACCTTGTCTCTATAGAATAGAGAGGTTGTTTTCGATAGACCTACATGTAAATATGATAATGAACAAAAAAAGACTGCGTACTATACATACATACAGTTATAGCACACTGCCACAAATTTTAAAACAAAACTTCATTCGCACTAGACATTCATCATTTCAGAAACCATTACCCAGATTCAACAAAAATAAAAGGTCAGGAATATTAATAATACATATATGTTTATATGTTTACATATTGGTGAACATCAACATCTGACAATGCATGGGTGCCCAGTATAGTCTCCAAAAATAATATGCAACAGAAGATAAAGTTTAAGAAATCATCTAGCAACTATTACAGTCCTATAAATGCAACTGTAGAATAAGCATTGGCTATTGATAGAAATGTTAATCCTTATTCGTAGCAATACAAACCTCATAAAGGATCAGAAACATTAGAACTGATTAGAAATTTTGTCAGTTGGAAATTTTGGCCATGAGCAGATAGACGTCATAGAACTTAAATGGTTGGCTCATGGCTATTGACAAATCCAATGGTTGAAGTGATGTGGCAGCAGTACAAACAATCCAATGAGCTATATTTTGATATCCATTGAAAGAATCCAAATTGAGGTCCCAATCACAAGTACAATATTTCTGTTTAAAGTTACTCTTAAATTGAAAACAAGCAAAAAATTATATTGCACAGAGTTCAGGGTCATATTTCAGACACTAAATCACAAAATTCTCTCCAAAAGGTTTTCTGTTTTGCAAAGAAAAGATAAAACAAGGCCTAGACCTGAAGTTCACTTCTCTACTTATCCATTATCCGAAGCTAAAGCTAAATGCACTTTCTTCTATTTTTGTATCCAGAAACATATCAAATTTCAGTCAAGATTACCTGCAATCCTTAAGATGGTAACAAGCGTCAGAGCTAGTCGTAAGTAACACCACAACTTGAAGATACTGAACAAATTCAAGTCAAAAGTATATTAGCACCTTCAAACTAATCCTTTTAAACTAGAATGATTTTGAGAACCACATTGATATGGAGTGCTTCCATATAGAATCCAATACAATTGTGTGTATATTGATAAGTGCTTGCTTAATTGTTCAAGAAATATAGGGCAGAAAGCAAATCCTACATATTTCAGTTCAAACAAGGAATACATTCGCTTTACAATTATTTCGATTTAACTAAAAATTAATTCACAACTTCAGGTCATCTGATAATCCTTTCTTCTACAAAATTTTAGCATTGGTATGGCCTTCACAACTATAAAAACCAACCAAATATAAAAAAAATCAAGGGCAAATACGTAGGAAGGAGCCCTAAAAGATAAAGATATTTTGTACCATTGCATTCCCAATCGAATAACCAAAGTTCTTTTTGTCCTCAAAACATTTATGCTATCTAAAAATTAATATCACCCTCCTTCTAGCAAGAAACTCAAGACAATCAATTCAATGAATTACCTACGCAATTATGTAAAATGGTCATAATGCCGGCATGCATGTAATCAGAATAGTTGCTGTCACTCTGTTGACGCAACGCGCCATGGAGTGCATTCGAGTACTCTAAAGACTTCAATGGTAAAGTAAGCAACGTTCACTGAGAAAGGATAACAAAGAATTAACAACAAAATGCCTCTTTAAGAATATCTACACTCTTAACATACACAAGGAAAATTGTCCATACATTAATAACAAGAAGTTACACAACCAAAAAGCATTGTGAATCAGAAAAAAAAAAAAGCAATCATAAGTAGGGAAAGCATTGAGTTTGCTCAAAAGTCCACATTTTCTAGGACCACAAATGGACAACTGATCATTTTAGTAATTGTGCATGTGATTCAGTTTACATGCTATCAATGGCTACAACGGGAGTGTAGCACAAAAAAATTAGAGCATGACCTTCAAAAGGGTAGATTTTCCACAACCATTGGGTCCAAGAAGCATCCAAAGTTGTCCAGAAGGCACTCTGAGAAAGCAGTCCTTAAGAATTGGTACCCAATTTGCTAGCCTTGTTCTGACTAAGAAATTCAGATTCTGGCCTTCAATTGCAAGATTCTCAGTTGAGTTATTCCTGCTAAGCGAACGAGAACAAAAAAGTCAAAAACTTTCTTATCATTTCCTAACAACCCACAACAACCTGAAACCTGTTCGAAGAAATGACCAGCGGAGAAAGATAAAGAAAAGCTATAAACTTTGAACCTTGTGGAAGTAGCAGAGCAACAAGGAGGAAGATGGAGTGTAGCAGACCCAAATAACACAGTAGAGAGATCTATAGTAAGAGCTCACTAGACAAGAAAAACATTACATGGACTTTGTCTTCGAATCGGTGTAACAGGTTCAATGAAAATCAGCTGGTTCTCCAACAAACCGGCCGGTTTTCATACTGAAAGGTTTTTTGTCAAAATCGAACCTGACAACTAACCGGTTTAGACTTTTTTTGGTCGGGCCGGTCCGGTCCGATTTTTAAAACCTTGATTTAACGGGACAATTATTGATCACATATTTTCACAAAATTAAGGTTAAGAAATCTTAATTGATTAGGATTAAAAATGATAAAAGAAGCTCAATAAATGATATGGTTAAATGAGTTGGCGTGTAGTGAGAAAATGAATCTTAGTTAGTGTGTGCTGGTTATTTATTGAATGGAGGCCTAATAAGGTTATTACAAATGGCTGCTAAGGTTTCCTATTGTCTGCTTAAGTGAGTTTGTGGATGTTTAGTTTCTTTAACCTATTAAAATGTCAATGCATTAAAAAAGATGCAGAAAGACGTTAAGGGCAAAAATGTACAGTTTTCATACAGGTTGATTGAAAGTCTCAAGAGCTTTTTCATACATTAATGACCTATTTGGTTGAGTGCAATATGTATTCTGTTATCGATGTATTCCTAATAATTAGTTATTCTTTATTTAGTTAGAAAAAACTTACGGAATAACCATTCCTAAGATTAATAATCCCTGGACATGAGGGAATAGCTAAAGATGCTACCCTCTTGTCTTTACCTATTCTACACACATCTGGAATAGGTAAACACAACCATTCTTTCTCTTGGACAAGTTTTATCTCTGTCTTTTTCTCCCAACAAACTTTCTCACTCATTCAGCATCACACCTCTCTATCGTTTGGTCTCACTCATGCTCTTCATCTCTAGTTTAGTGGCCCTCTCTCGCTCATCACGCTCTGGTCTCTTTTCTCCGCTCTCTGGTCTAGTCTCACTCACACTCTTCTTCTCTGGCTCAGTGGGTCTCTCTCACTCTTCACACTCTCACCTCTTTTCTCCAACATTTCTCTACCAGTTGCGTTGATTAGGTAAAGACAACCTTTCTCCTCAACATTTGTCACCGCTAATTGATTTTAGTTTCATTTTTTCTTTTAAACCCAACTTGACCAAGTTTTTCTTTTGAAATTTATCTGCTTCCAATTTGATCGATTTTTGGAATTTATACTCATTTGATGGGTTTCTTAGAATAAATCTGGAGTTGCCTCTATTGTAACATATGTTCTCATTATCTTTAAAAAAATTTCATTTTATTGACAGTCTCTTACATAAAAAAACTTTTGCTGGCTTTGATGGATTTCCTCTTTCCCATGGGTGCATATTTAGGAAATGCTTTTGTGTTTATTGAAATTCTACAGGGGTATATTGATGTTGGAATTAGTTCTAATGGCAATATAAAACTTTTTGGCATAGATAGGTTTCATGAATGGTTGCAAATTTTAAACAGTTATAATGTTAGGAAATGAAAGAAGCATTTTCGGGTCTTTCTTGTGCATTTGTTTGTGAAGGAAATTGGAAAAACTAGAAATGGTTTATGTGATATACGAACTTAAACTAGAGAACTTATTCATATACACAATATAAAGTTATGTATCTGGAACTTTAACAAAGTTCTATTCTATTATTGAAGAATTTAGGAAGCCTTTAACGTGTAATGCCAATTCATTTTCATTACTATGCTGGAAGTAGCACGTGTACTACCTTAAGTGCTACAAGAATGGTGTGTGTTTCAAAATTGTGCCCTTAACGATCATAGTTATAGGATCCATCCCATTTTCATATCTTGAAAAGCCAAAACTGGTTGGATGTATGCCTTTTCTCGTCCAATGTCAATACTTTGATATGTGTTTTGGATGATGATAATTTTTGTAGCATTATAGGTAGTGTAATTTCATTTCTCATCTTAACTGTTAGCCCATCTTAACTACACTTTCAACACTGTTAGCCCATCTCAATTGAACTTTTAACTATGTTGCTGCATTAGTGATTCTTCTTTGAGGGATGGATTTTAATTTCAATTTCTTGCAATAATATGTTCTCTATGTTTGTTATTGAAAAAAAGTAGTTTGGAATAAAATGTAAAGGTGGAATAATCTTATGGCTTGTTAAAAGGTAACATAATTTTTCTATGTGCTTGTGAAAAGTGGACTTGTGTTTTGCTAGCTCCAACTGCTATTGATTGTGATCTATATTCTTGACTTCTCTTTTTTAGATTGAGTTGTATCTAGCTGGGTAGACATAATGAAATATTAACTAAATAATTGATAAAAATAAATTACAATAGTTTGAACCAAGAACTGAAGTAATTGTACATCTACAAATTCAAATCTTCTTTTTCCCATTGAAGGTTAGGGATTTTGATTCAATTTAACTCCCATAATCTTTCAGGGTATTTACCTTGTCCCTAGTTTAGATAGTGTCCTAGTAATGATATTATATGCTCCACAGGTGGCTTTTTTTGGTCAGTTATTAGTTACTGATGAAATGGCAAAGCCAAGGTCATTTCTGGACCTAGAAAAACGTAGTTCCTTATCCTTAGCCACTAGTGTCATTATGTTTATTCTGTTTTTGTCTTTCTTTCTATTGTGTGATTCTTTTTCCTTAAGTTGGTGTTGGGTTATTTGAGTTACAGTTTCATTTAAACTATTTTTTGGAAGCGGTATTGGTTTTATAATTCCTTCTTTTATGTAAATACATTAGAAAATTTATTTCTTACAGTCGTGACTCATTTGAGTTTGTATAGAAATGCCGAAAGAATAAAAAGAATTATGGCTATCTTGACTATATGGTTGCAGATGTATAATGTTATTAGTTGACTATTGAGTTTGATGGCATCAGAGGCTTTTTTATATAGTTATAAGCCACGGATTAAAAGTTATTTTCTAAATTTTTATGCAAATGGAGATTATGTGAGGTGAATTGTGCATGACAATGATGAGTCATGTATTTCAATGGTTAGTTTGAATAGGCAAGTCTTTTTTAAACTACATGAAATGCCAGAAAGTACAGGAGGATTAAAGTCAACAAAAAACATGCTTATTGATAAACAAGTAGCAATTTTCTTACATATTATTGCTCATCATATAAAAAATCAAGTTATTAGGAAAAATTTTAGAAGGTCACGTGAGACAATTAGTTGGTGTTTTCATAATGAATTAAATGCAGTAATGCATTTGCAAGATCTTTTATTTGGAAAACCTGAGCCCATACTAATAAACTCTTCGGACCATTAGTGGATGTGATTTAAGGTAGATAATCACCCTATTACTTTTATAAGAAACTATAGTGCATGTGATTAAGGTTCCTCATTAATGTTTATTTATTTGAATTGTAGAATTGCTTAGGTGCTCTAGATGGGACATATATTAAGGTTAATGTGTTAATTACAGATAAGCCTAGATTTCGAACTCGTAATGGCGACATTGCAACAAATATGTTAGGTGTGTGCACATCTTACTTGCAATTTGTTTATGTTCTTCCTAAATGGGAAGGGTCGGTAGCTGATGATCGAGTTCTTCTTGATGCAATTACTAGGAGACATGGACTAAAAGTGACTTATGGTAAGCATTCCTATATGATATAAGAAGGTTGTTTGAAATTTTATATATGAGATAATGTAAATTAAATAACTTATGCAGTGTTTTTTTTTAATAGATTGCTATTACCTAGTTGATGCAAGTTATACAAATTGTGAGGGCTTCCTTAGACCTTTTAGGGGTGAAAGGTAGCATTTGAATGAATAACGTCAAGATTACCAGCTAAGAACTCCAAAGGAATTTTTTATTGTGAAACATGCAGTCGTACGCAATGTAATTGAGAGATGTTTTGGGTTCCTAAAAATTAGGTGGGCTATTCTTAAGAG
This sequence comes from Erythroxylum suave, assembly GCA_027563595.1. Taxonomy (NCBI): domain Eukaryota; kingdom Viridiplantae; phylum Streptophyta; class Magnoliopsida; order Malpighiales; family Erythroxylaceae; genus Erythroxylum; species Erythroxylum suave. The sequence continues at coordinate 2,864,409 of JAOSBN010000006.1, read as the reverse complement.
TCCATCATTTTATTCAATAAATGTTGGGATTGTCATGGATGCATGCATGAGAATACAGCGGAAGTGTCGGAATCTAGATTTCGATAGGATGACAACCCCAGAAAAACAGAATCACACATGCATGCATAGACATATATATATATATAAGAACATGAAATATAAAAATTTTACCTTTTGTTTCTCCTCCTTTCTTGTTTCTTCTTCTTGTTTGGGTTATTGCAAACGTCAAATCCTTCCTAGATCACCCAAGAACATGCAAAGAAGATAAAGAAACAATATGTAAGGGTTATTTGAGCACCAAACTAGATTAGTTCTAGTTGATGCTCAAAACGATAGAAGAAAGATAAAGACTCTTGTGACATGCATGCACTGTAATTTATGCAACAATAGCATAAATTGCAAGAACAAGACTCTTGACACCTCTCTCTCACTCTAGAACTCTTCTAGAGCCCTTATGCTCTCACTTGAGTGTGTAAGAAGTGGTTAAACTCTAGTGTACATAAGTAAAAAACTCACATAAATACTCCTTCATGCCTTCTATTAATGAGCGACGATCATGGCCTAGGCTCGCCTGCAGCCATGATCCCACTTAAATTTGGTCATACACACTATGTTTTTCATTTGATCTTTTATGTGTGTGACCCTTAGGTTCCTGGTTATTTTAGACACTTGAATTAACTCTTAATTTAAGCAAATCATGAAGGGTTTCATGATGCCAATTTTCCAGAATATAAGTGGATTAACACACAAACTCTTCGATAGTTAATTATCCAACTTATGAACCTTTCCATAGACAATTACCGTGTAATTTGTCCTTTCACATACCACACCCCACTTGGCTCGGAGTATGGGCTATGTGTCAACTCCCACTCGACTGACTACATCACATATAGTCCAAGTGATATTAGTTCTTGTCCTGGTTTCTCATTGCTTTATGTGTCATTGATGACTCTCTTTATGACACATAATTGCTCTGGCCAGAAACTCTTGAGTAATGACCTCGACAAAAGTCTGTGGGTATCATTTCCTTCTACCAGAAATGGTGAATCCTTTATTGGCTACCCAATTACCTTCGAATACCAATAGTTATACCCAATCACCACCCTAGGAGCTACATCGTCTTGAGGTAACAAGAAATGATGTCAAAGCACATGATTGGTATCCAAGATATCCTTGAGTATCTCAAGTCTAAGATATTTGCATCATTACTATGATGAGATTAATCATTGACATTTGATAGACCATCCATATGATAATCTCATTGCAGGTCATCTAATGTACTTGTTACTTTTAGTAAGCATCCACATGTTAACTCTAAACATCTCATACTTACAGTTTGTGACATCCACTATTTAATCAAATTAAGAAGTATAACATGTGCTAGTCTATCTGGGTTAATAATGTCCTATCTGATTAATCTTATGAATAGGGATTATCTTTATACTAACATAATTGTACATGAAAGGAATCCCATTATCATGATCTCATCATGATTTCCTTCATGCTATGATTTGTATCATGGACTTCATTAATTCGATTTAAGATCAATATCAATTCATATATAAACGAATGTCAAATTAATGAAAAATTCCTCACTTCATTAATCAAAATAAAGTTTGCACAAAAGTACTAAAGGTGATTACCTTTAAAGCACTACTCTAACAATCTCCCACTTGCACTAAAGTTAATCACCTTTGTATCTAATGCCATAGGCGAGTACACAAGAACAATTTTATTTGAGGAAGTGGCTTAGTCAAAGGATCAGCAATGTTCTGATATATGGGTACTATCTCTATCTTTACATCACCTCTATCAATAATCTCCCTAATTAAGTGATATCTTCCGAGTACATGCTTAAACCTCTAATGAGACTTTAGTTCCTTGTCTTGAGCAATAGCCCCATTGTTGTCATAGTACAACAATATTGGGTCTACTATGCTCGAAACCACTCCAAGTTCCATAATGTACTTCTTGATCCAAACAACTTCTTTCACCGCTTCCATAACTGCAATGTACTCTGACCCAGTCGTTGAATCTGCAGTCGTCTCTTATTTGGAACTCTTCCAACTGACTGCTCCACCATTCAGTGTGAAAACATAACCTGAATGAGATTTGGAGTCATCCTGATCAGATTGAAAATTGGAATCTGTATGCCCACTCACTACAAGATCTCCAATTCCATATATTAAGAATACATCCTCAGTCCTTCTCTATTACTTTAGGATATTCTTGACAGCTACCCAGTGACCTTCACCAGGATCCGATTGATATCTGCTCGTAACACTTAGAGCATATGTTATATCAGGATTTGTACATATCATAGTATATATGATTAATCCTATTGCCAAAGCATATGGGATCATACTTATGCAAGTCCTCTCATCGTACATCTTGGGACACATAGATTTCAAGAGTTTTATCCCATGAATCATAGGATAAAATCCTCCCTTGGACTACTCTATGCTAAACCTATTGCGCTTTGTCTATGTATATTGACTGTGAAAGACCTAGCAGCTTCCTTGATCTATCTCTATGGATCTTTACTCCTAATATATAAGTTGCCTCTCCAAGGTCTTTCGTGGAAAAATTCTAGGAAAACCAAAATTTGACTGATTGTAAACTTGAGATATCATTTCCTATTAGTAATATGTCATCCACATATAACACAAGGAATATGACAGCACTCCCACTAACCTTCTTGTACACACAAGGTTCATAACGATTTTGTGAGAAACCAAACTCTTTAATTGTATCATCAAATCGGATGTTCCAACTCCTAGATGCTTGCTTCAATCCATAAATAGATTTTTGAAGCTTACATACTCTTTTGCCATCTATGGATACGAAGCCTTCAGGTTGTATCATATACACATCCTCAACTAGGTTTCCATTCAGGAAAGCCATCTTTACATCCATTTGTCATATTTCATAATCATAATGAGCATCAATGGCTAGGAGTATTCTAATGGATTTGAGCATGGCTATGGGGCTAAATGTCTCGTCATAGTCAATCTTTGTCTTTGACGATATCCTTTAGCTACTAGCCGCCCTTTATAGGTAATCACGTTACTTTCATGTTGATTTTCTTCCTGAAAATTCACTTCCACCTTATGGGTTATAAACCTTCGGGTGGGTCAACCAAAGTCCATTGTTAGTTTTCATTCATGGAATCCATTTCGGATTTCATGGCTTGAAGCCATTTTTCATATTTTGAACTCTTCAGAGCGTCTTCATAGGTTGTAGGCTTATCATCCTCTATGAGCAATACATCATTTTGTTCACTTACAAGAAATCCATATCTCTTTGGAACATTGCGTATCCTACTTGACCTATAAACATTTTGTGTATTAAAAGGTTCAACTGTCGTCTAATTTCTATGGACAACAATTTTGGGTTCAGGCAGTTCATTTGCGTTTATTTGAGCATCATAAACTTCATCAAGTTCAACTTTGCTCCCACTGTCTTCTCTTAGAAGAAACTCTTTCTCTAAAAAGACAGCAAGCTTCGAGACAAACACCTTTTGCTTTAAATCATTGTAGAACTGATATCTAATTGTTACTTTAGGATATCCTATAAACAAACATTTATCAGATTTCACTTCAAGCTTGTCTGATTCAATCTTCTTCATATAAGTCGGACAACCCCATACTTTCATATGAGAAAGGTCGGGCCTTTTGTTAATCCATATCTCATATGGAGTAACTTCAACTGCCTTTGAAGGGACTCTATTTTTCACATAAGCAGCAGTCTCTAGTGTATAACCCCAAAAATATTTCGATAGATCTACTAAGCCCATCATTGACCTTACTATGTCCAATAAGGTTTGGTTTTTCCTTTCAGCCACACCATTATGTTATGGTGTGTAAGGTCTAGTCTACTGGAATACTATCCAATTATCTTCAAGATAAGCTAGAAAGTCTTAGTTCAATTATTCACCACCTCGATCTGATCAAAGTTTCTTAATACTTCTACCAAGTTGTTTCTCTACTTTATGTCTAAATTGTTTGAACATTTCAAATGTTTCAAACTTGTATTTATATACACATACCTATATCATGAATAATCATTGATAAAAGTAATGAAGTATACAATACTACCTCTGGCATGAATGGACATCGGAACCCATACATCAGAATGTATTAGGTCTAATAACCCATTCATTTGTTCACTTTTTCCTTTAAAAGGTAATTTAGTCATCTTGCTTAACAAGCAAGATTTACATGTGTCATATGATTCATAGTTAAATGACCCTAGGGTACTATTCTTGTGTAGCTTAATCATGGGTCTCTCACTTATATGGCTAAGTCGACAATGCCATAATTAAGATGATTTTAAGTTATCTCATTTTTTTCTTTTATTGTTATTGATATTTAAAAATGGATTGCACATATCTAATACGTAAATTCCATTGCACAATGTGGCAATACTATATAACATTTCATTCAACTTAATTGAACAACTATTGCTTGAAAAAGGTAAATGAAACCCCGCTTTATTAACACAAGAAATAGATGCAATGTTTTTGTCATAACAGGTACATAATAGCAATTTTCTAAAACTAACTCTAGCCCACTAGGAAGATACAAAACATATGTCCCTCTAGCTAATGCAGCAACTCTTGCTCTATTTCCCACACGTAAGTCCATCTCACCCTTCTTGAGTGTTCTACTATACCTGAGACCTTACATATCAACACATATGTGAGCCACATTCGGTATCTAATACCTAAATATTATGATCAGAAATAGTATTAACCTTAATGACAAATATCATACCTAAAGTAGACGGTGGGACATTTAATGCCTTCTTCTACTTCAGTGACTCCAAATAAGCTTTACAATTCCTCTTCCAATATCCTTCCTTATGGCAATGGAAGCATATCCCCTTTGAAGTTGTCTCCTTTACCTTCTTCTTGGCTACACCCTACTGGCTTCTTGGTCTTCTTCTTCTTTTGGTTCTTCTTTCGAGAACCAGAAGTAGAGTCCACCAGCATCATAGCCTTACTGTCTTTCTTGATAGTTTGCTCAGTTGCCTGAAGCAGATTAATTAGCTCAAGTCGTTGTGAATGTTTGGTTCATCTGATAGTTAAGCACAAATTGTGAATAAATATTGGTCAAACTAATCAGAATTAAGTCTATACTTAAATTCATGATCCATTATGAAGCACAAACTGCCTAACCTCTCAATGTATCCATTCATCTTTAGCGCATAACGCACTGGAGATGATCCCTCAGCTATCTTTGAACAGAAAAGCAACCTCGAGGTCTCAAACCTTTCAGACTGAGCTTGCTCATCAAACATTTCTCTTAGATGGTAGACTATGGTATGAGCATCCATAGCCTCATGTTGATGTTACAGTTATAATGACCTAGAGGCCAGCATTATACAACTAGCCAACTCACTATCATCCAATAGCTTCTTATCAGCTTTCTGATCTTCATCAGATGCATCGGTAGCAGGGGGATTAGAAAGCGGTTCATCTAGGACATATAGTAGTTTTTTGGATTTGAGAACAATTCTCAAATTCTGTAGCCAATCCAAGAAGTTAGGTCCCATAAGTTTGTTGGAATCTAATAGGGAGCATAAGTTCATACTAGAAGATATCGTGCGATTCAATAGCTTAGAAGAATGAGGAAAAGTGTTATCATGTACCTAATGTATATCGATAAGGACTTTAATCACATTCATTATAGATCTCACTATTCTTATTCAAATCCATAACCCTCACTACGAATGACCTTGGGTTTGCCCAACAAGCCATCTTAGGTCAATCAGTAGGTATCATTTATACCAATTGCATTTATTTATGCAACTAGCGACTTACGCTATAAACTAGCACACTCACTAGGTCATCATCTCTTTTTTTGTATACATCCATGTATATAACCCAACTTTGCCTCTATCCATGTTGACCTTGGGTTTGCCCAACAAATCAACACTCCCAGTTAGTACTAACCTATTAATTTGGAAATTTAATTCCCATAGTTTGAATATATTCCTGTAGAGCAGGCTTGGGTTTGCCCAACAATCAACTCTAAAAGCACTTTGGTTCTTGCCATATCAATGGAAGGCGTAAGTCCTAATGTTTGGTTGAGGGATTTGTTCTTTGGTCTCATCAATACTTGGATGACTTTGTGTATGTATATCACATATATACATTTAGATTATGGACAACTTAATTCAATTAAGCCTATGTCCATAACTACCCTTAAAATGCATCTAATGCATATATCACACAATGGAGGTTTAATTTAGGTTGTGACTTGACTATGTATCTAAATTTTGTGATTCGATTCAACCCTTGAACCTAATCGGGTACTAGTGTTAGTCTTAGCTAATCTGAATTATGAATGTGATTTGATTAGAAACCATAAAATTTAATTATTTTGATGTCCAGATTAAATGCTTTAATCCTTGTTTATATGCCTTTATCTAGTCACACTAGAAATGTTATGCTCTACTTGGATTAAATCTAAATTAATCCCTAAGGTTTCCAAAATTCTTGTACATCAAATAGTCATCTTAATATCCCTAGATTATCTCAAAGTTATCTAAACGATTTTGGCACAATCCAAAATTATCTTGATGGCCAAAATCATCAAGATAAATAAGTTAACCTATTAGACACTAAAAGGATCGATTTGATGCTCGAAAAATTTCCAGAACCCTAATTTCAAGCATATGCATTAAGCATGCTATTACCATCAAAATAATACATTTATTATCACATAAAAACTTTATTAAGGTCTTATAACCGAAATACATACACTATAAGTCATTCAGTAAGTCAACTCCATCAACATTCAAAAAGTTGACTAATGTTGACTTTTACTTTATTTACTAATTGAATCAAATTCAATTAATTCTAGAAAAATTCCAGAGACTTATACACATTCTAAATGTGTCTAATAAAAGATTCTAGAACCTAATTCTTAGGAATTATTTATTAATAAATTGGAATAAGCCAACACATCATATGTGTACTACACTTGTCATATTACTTCTAACACTAGCCAAACATTACATCATACATGCAAAAGATAATCACTTTAACAATAAGTTTCATGCATCTCCTACATGCGACAACATCTCATCTTGAATGTGTATGCATAAAATTTATTTAAAAAATTTTTATAAAAATTAATATGGAATTTACATACATGCATGTTCATCACATTTCCAAAATTTCCAGAACTTCATACATGCATCAGGTTAAAACTAAATTCGTAATAAAATAGCAAATGAAATTAAATTGTTTTCTATTTTTATAGAAACATAACATAACACCTTATAAACATTTATTTTTCTAAAATTATTACAAATTATCAAAATCAGCACATGCATTCAGTTTTCCATAAATTCCCAGAAATCAACATATGAACAGTTTAGATATTAATTTGAAATAAAATAACAAATGACATTTAATTGCAATTTCCTTTGACAAAAACATGATATAACATCTTATAAACATTTTTGTGAAAGAAAATTAGAAAAAATTTACATTTTATATGAATTATTCCATATCAACATGCATGTCAGTTACAACCCAACAAACACTTTCCACATATTCAATACATCATCTATAACATACATAAACTTGCTCTGATACCACTGTTGGGTATTCCATGGATGCGTGCATCACATGCATGAAAATGTAGCAAGAGTGTCGAAATCTAGATTCTGACACCATAACATCCACGAAAAGATAGAATCACATATGTCTGCATTGAACATGAAATATAAAAACTTTACTTTTATTTCTCCTACTTTCTTATTTCTTCTCCTTGTTTAGGTTGTTGCAAGCACCAAATCCTTTCTTGATCACCTAAGAACATGCAAAGAAGATGAAGAAACAATGTGTAAGGGTGATTTAAGCACCAACCTAGATTAGTTCTAGTATATGCTTAAAATGATAGAAGAAAGATCAAGACTCTTGTTGCATGCACTTTGATTCATGCAACAATTGGATAAATTGCAAGAACAAAACTCTTGCCACCTCTTTCTCACTCTAGAACTCTTCTAGAGCCCTTATGTTCTCACTCGAGTGTGTAAGAAGTGGTTAAACTCTAGTGTATATAATTGAAGAACTCACTTATTTACTCCTTCGTGCCCTCTGTCACGATCGTGGCCTACTTAAATTTAGCCACATACACTATTCTTTTCATCTGATCTTTTATGCATGTTTGAAGGGTTTCATAAAGCCAATTTTCTAGAATATAAATGGATTAACACATAAACTATTCAATAGTTAATTATCCAACTTATGAACCTTTTTATAGACAATTACCGTGCAATTCGTCCTTTCATCATACTATACCCCACTTGGTTCAGATTATGGGCTATGTGTCAATACCCACTAGATTGACTACATCACATCTAGTCCAAGTGAAGTCAGTTTTTTTCTTGGGTTCTCATTACTCTATGTGTCATTGGAGACTCTCTTCCTGACACATAACTGTTCTGGCCAGAGACTCCTGAGTAATGACCCTGACAAGATTCTGTGGGTAACATCTCCTTCTATCAATAGTGGTGATTCTTTTATCGGCTACCCAATTACCTTTGAATATCAATAGTTATACCTAATCAACGCCCTAAGAGTGACCTCGTCTTGAGGTAACAAGAAATGATGTCAAAACATATGACTGGTATCCAAGATATCCTTGAGTATCTTAAGTCTAAGGATATTTAAACCATTGCTATGATGAAATTAATCATTGACATTTGATAGATCATCCATATGATAATCTCATTGTGGATCATCTAATGTACTTATTACTCTTAGTAAGCATCCACATGTTAACTATACATATATCATGCTTAAAGTTTCTGAGATCTACTGCTTGATCAAATCAAGGAGTATGACATGTGCTAGTCTGTCTGGATTAATAATGTCATGTCTTGTTAATCCTATGACTAGGGATTATTTACATACTAACATAATTGCACATGAAAGGAATCTCATTATCATGATCTCATCATGATTTCTTTCATACTATGTTTTGTATCATGGACTTCATTAATTTGATTTAAGATCAATATCAATTCATATATAAATGAATATCAAATTAATGAAAAATGTCTTTCTCTTTATTAACCAAAATAAAGTTTGTACAAAAGTGCTAAAGGTGATTACCTTTAGAGCACTACTCTAACAATAAAGACACATAATCAAATTATTATAGCTTTTTATTTACTTTATAATTTTATTAGGCAAGAGATGAGTTTTAATCCTATGGAGAGAGATTTATGGCATTATATTCACACAAATCCAGTTGTTGAGGAGGATGCTAAAACTACTATTGACCTAACTAATGCTTGGACAAATTGGACAATTGAATTGGCATTCGAAATGTTTAATGAATGGAGAACATCAAGGAGAAATGAGACATTTTTTAGGTGTTCTATTATGTTTGAGTGTTAGCAGGTTCTATATTATTGTTTCTGTAAGTTGTTGTACTCTTTGTTGTTTATGTTGTACATTATTATTGTAGACTATGTTGTTCTCGTAAGCTATTGATGCTTAATGTTTAACTTTAGAAAAATCAAACAAGGTTATTAAAGCCATGATTGAGTTAATTTTCATGCATTTGACTTGAAATGAAAGAGATACAAATGGTTTGGTATCTCATATGGTGTATTTAGTGTTTGGTATCATATGATTATCACTCTGATTGAGATATTGTTTGTGATAAATTCTTAATAAAGTTTATTGATACTATGTTTAACACTAATATATGATAATGAGTATGTGCATGGGGATTTTGCATTTAATGAATGGTAAATTATCACATATTTTATGCCTATACTGAAGAATGTAAGGATAACATAAAGTTACGCCCTTTCTAATTATGGATCCATTTGGGCATTAATAAGAACATAGTCAAATGGTAAATTATCAATTTTTTTTTGCCTATACTGAAGAATGTAAGGATAACATAAAGGTATGCCCTTTGTAATTGGGGATCCATTTGGGTATTAATCAGAACATAGTGATGACGGAGGTCTTTCAAGTTAGTATTGGAGTTGTTATGCTTACATATTTAGGGACATCTCTAGTCTTATGTTTGGTTATTTTGCCTACATATGTTGGAATGCATAAGATGAAGGAAAGTCATTGCTTTAAGTGATGTATTCACTTACAGGTGGTAGAATCATAAATGTGTCACTCTGATCATTTTTATTTGAAGGTCTTATCTGTATATATTATATATTCAACCTACATGTGTTTCACGATATATTTGATAAGATACTCGGTATAGATATTATTTTATGGCTTTGAGTATCGATGTTATCCTATATTTGTGTTGGTCATCATATTATCAATTTTGCAGTTACCTTCTGTGTAAATAATAACGGTATTATAATTGAAACTCTTATTGGTTTCAATTTTAGGAGATGGAAGTAAGATATGAACTTTGCACCAGAGATAATAGATATCAACATTGTAATGGTCAAGGATAGGCAATTTGCACCCACATTTATCAACTCATAGTATATGTAGTCTGAGAAAGGTTAAATAGGATGTGTTATTTGAATATAAAAAGATCCATACCAGACCATTTGTCAAGTGGACTTCCATAAATGAACATAGCAAGGGATTTCTGCAATAACATCTCACAAAGATATAAGGTGTCTTCTAATGCTAAAATAGGTACCTTGTTAAAGGAATTATACTCAATGAGATATATAGGAGCAAGGGGAGTGAGGGACTACATAATTAGGATGGACTACCTTCAGACTAAGCTCAACGTGTTAAATATTTATATTTCTAATATTTGTATAGTTTACCATACTTTGAATACACTTTTATCAGAGTTTTGTATTATGGTTACCATAACAATTCTCATAACGAAGTTTCAGACACAAATGCACTGATCACCTGTTGTGTTATTGAAGAAGAGAAGCTAAAGAATACGGTTAATACAAACTTAATAGCAACCAACAGGAAGGCAAAGGTAATACCTATAAATGTAAAGCTAAGAAACCTAAATTTTCTTTACTTGTAGGTATTGATCAATCTAGTGTTATTATAGGCCCTAGGGATTTTGTAAAGAGCATGAGTCTAAGATGATTCTTCTGTAAGAAGAGAGGACATAAGAAGCTAAAATGCTAGAAATATAAAACCTAGAAAAAAAAGACAAGAGCTATTAAGTAACGCCTTGACTTATATAATACATAAGTATAATCTTGTTATAGCCAAATCAAGTTCCCAATGGCTAGATAGTAAAGCCTCTAATCATATTGCTTTCATAATGCATAGATTCATACAAAAGATAAATTTGAGTAGGGAGGATGAAAAAATAATGGTAAGCTACAAAGAACTTAATGTAATATCTGTTAGAGAAGTTTTTTTGAACCTTGATACATGGTTCAAGCTTGTATTAAATCACAAGTTTTATATACTATCTTTTAGACATAATTTGATCTCTGTATCTATTTTGGATAAAGAAGGTTATAGTTTTGTAATTGAAAATTTTGTTGTAAAGTTATCTTTCAATGCACAACATATTGGTACTCTTTTCTTATCATATTACTTATATGCAATGTGCCTTGCCCCAAATGAGATGTATGCTTATTCATATATTGCTAAATAGGTCCTAGAAAGAGAACCCTAATAAAAAAGATGTCATACATATTCTGGCATAAACTGTCAGGACACATTTCTAGAGATAAAGTTGAGAGATTGGTTATGGATAAAATTGTCCCAACTCTAGATTATAATAATCTAGAAATATATGTTGAATATTGCACGAGTAAATTAACCAAAATAAAAAAGAGGTCAACTCTTACTTCTAGCTTATTAAAACACTTACATACAGATATATGTAGACCTTATAAAGTTACATTGAGGAATTTAAGATTTTTTTACATTTATTAATGAATATTCCAATCATAGATACGTGTCCTTACTTAAAGACAATTTAGAAATTCCTAAGAAGTTTAAGATCTTTAAGGTTGAAATTGAAAACCAATTGGGAAGGTTAATTAAGATTGTCAGATCTAACTGTGGAGGTGAATATTATGCCAGACATCGGGTTTTAGGATCAGAAAAAGGTACGTTTTTACCAAATATGTAGAATCATATGAAATAAAGGCTCATTTACTATGCCATGTATTCTTAAGAAAAACGATGTAACTAAAAGGTGGAATCGCACCTTAAAGGATATGATTAGGTCAACATAAAGCATGACTAATTTACTTGATTACTTTTTGGGTGAAGCCATAAAAACTACCTTATACATACTTAATAAAGTCCCAAGTAAATTGGTTTCAAAAATGCTTTTTGAAATCTAAAAAGGGTGGGAGCCTAGTTTCACTCATCTTTGTGTATACAACTGCCCTACTGAGGAATGCTTTTATAATCCTTATGAAGATAAGTTACATTGTCGTTCCACTAGTTGTTATTTTGTTAGATATCCTGACCACATTAAGGAATACAAATTTTACTGTTAAAATGGGGGATCTAAAATAATGGAATCACAAATAGCTAAGTTTTTGGAATATAACGTCTACGATAGTAGTGGTACATCTCACCCTTGATATGATAGAAGAGTGGATATCATAGTTATTTCATATCCATCACTCATAGAGTCAGAACTAGTGGATCAAGATCTTACTACCATACCGGTACAGGGACAGGAACCCATGCGTGTATAATTCAAGTTCGTGAGGTGCAAGAGCATACTGAACCAGTTCAATTAAGAAGATCCTCTAAAGTGAGAAGACCTGCTATCTCATCTAATTATATAGTATGTTTAGGTGAACAAGGTTATGATATTAGACATATAGTAGATCTAATTACTTTTAAAAAATTATTTCTAGACCTCATGTAGATTTATGTGGATTTATAAGGGATAAGATGCAATCCATAAAGCATAATAAGGTAGGACTCTCATAGTAAAGTTGAATTGTTTAAAGTCCAGTTGGTTACTAAAAGGTTCACTTAGAGAGAATAGATCGAAGTTAATGTTACCTTTTCTCTTATATCCTCTAAGAATGCATTTAGAGTGATTACAACAATTATGACTCATTATAATATAGAGCTACTTTAGATAGATACCAAAAATGCTTTCCTAAATGGATACTTTTATGAAGAGGTCTACTGAAATAACCTAAAGGATTTTAGGATCAAAACAAAGCTGATATGGTTTGTAACCTATGAAATCCATATGGTTTGAAACAAGCCCTCATACAATAATAGCTAAAGTTCAATGGGGTTGTTACCTCATTTGACTTTATGGAAAATAAAGTTGAAAGATGTTTGAATTACAAGGATAGGAGGAACAAGGTTATCCTTTTACTTTAATAGATGGATGATATCTTACTCGTATCAAATGACTTGACTATGTTGTATGAAGTTAAACAACTTTTAGTCAAACATTTTGACAAACGATTTTGTTGAGGCATCTTTTGTCCTAAGTATTCAGATTTACTAGGACAGGTCTTAACACTTATTGTATCTCTTACAGACAGCATACATTGAGCGAGTGCTGCAAAGGTTTAATATGACTTATTGTAAACTAGCTGCAGCACCAATCTCTCATAGTGAGAGATTATTTTTGACACAATGTTCAAAGAATAATATAGAGAGAGAGTTTATAAAGAATGTACCTTATTCTAGTGTTGTTGGTAGCCTAATATATGCCCAGATATATACTAAACCAGACATTACATTTATCGTTGGACTACTGAATAGATATTTGGCTAACCTAAGAACAAAACGCTGAAATGTAGTCAAACAACTATTGAGATATTTGAAAGGAACTAAGGATTATATGTTGAAATTTAGGAAAGTCAATAGTCTAAACCTTAAAGGTAATACAAATTTAGATTTTGCTATGTACCCAGATGATAAGAAGTCCACATTAAGGCACATTTTTATCTTAAAAGATGATGCAGTACTTGGAAAAGTGTCAAGTAAACATTACTAACATCCTTGTCTATGCAAGCAGAGTTTGTGACATGTTATGGGGCTGCTTCACAATTAATTTGGCTCAAGAACTTGATTTCTAAGTTTTTTATGGTTGATTCAATTGCTATACCCATTTAGTTATGTTGTGATAATATTTCTGTTGTATTGTTTTAGTAACAACAATGAGAACCTCACAGCGTTGGAGACTGAGTACAAGCTTGTTGATCCTTTAACTAAGGGACTTTGTCCAATTATTTTCAAAGACATGTGTATAATATGAATTTACTGAAGTCTTTAGATACTATTAGTTAGGTATCACTAAATTTGCTCTTTATACGTTTATACAAATTTCAAATATTATGATAATATAATTTTATACATATTTATGATCATCATTTTGTTCTCAGTCATACAATTTGCTACATATTGTCATAATACAAGTGAAAGTCTTAAGATCTATGTCGATCTTATGAAAGTCTTAAGATTTGTGTTGATCTTAAGTATTTTAAAGGTCATTGGGCATATATATATAAATTAACCTTGAGCCTATGTCTTCAGGAAACATATAGATACATACATAAATCCATGGATTTGATAAGACATGGGGGGATAATAGTATTTAATTCCATAAGGGTTTTCTTTAATGCAATTTAGCATTCAGTGAAAGAGAAAAAATTCTTTGATGCGGTGTAATATAAAGTTTGAAGAAATCGAAACCAACGAACAGAATAATGGTACATTTAAGATTATAAGATATCATTATAGTTTGTCACACTTCATTTTCTCATTCATGTTAGTGAGATATTAGATGTACGTGACTGTATTGGATCTGTTTCACATAGGACACATATATTTGATATTTTCAATATCGAAAGCCTTACCACATTGAATGATGAACTTTCATTATCTTTGGATCGAAAGTTTTACATTGATCGACCTACACATTGATTTTGGTTAACCACTTTTACTATTTTTATTGATGTTACAACCGTTGTAATTAATATTTGTTCAAGAGGGAAAATGTTAGTGATGCAACGCATTTAGAATTCACAATTCTCAACCAATGCATTCACAATTCTTACTCTTTCTCTTTGCCTTAGGAGGCGTCAATTTAAGGATACATGCTAGTTCTGAAAATATTTGAGCTTAAATTCCATGGAATCAAGGAAATGACAAACATCAATAATTCAATTACTTCAAACTTTTTACCGAAATGAGACAATTAGCTCTTGAATTGTTACTATTAATAGCAAACCATTCACCAACCTTGTGTATACTAAGGAAACTTTAAAAAAATAAAATCAAAGAAAATAAAACGCAATTAAATTTGGTTTAAATTGTTTAAATGTTAATAATTTAAATATTAATAATTAATTATTTAGTTGACACGAACAGGAACATTTTAAATTTTGAGTTGTTATTCTCTAAATATTTTTTTAAAATAATGCAATATTTATTATAAACACTTTAAAATTTACTTAACATATACCTGGAAATTACTGGTTTATGATTTTTTAAATGAAAAAAATCATAATACCATGATGAATCCAAGAATCTAATCCTGGCCTTCGGTCCAACTAATGGCTTTTGAAATGTGAAGTAATTTGTAATGTTGAGGATCTACTGGGCCTGCCTCAAACAAATAAGAGATGGTCAGTGGACACTCAAGTCTAGTCGTGTTTGTGGAATCCAGTTCATAAAACACCAATATGAAAACAGAGAATTTCGGTTAGAATTTCACGCCTTTCCTTTCCATATCAAAAGTAATCAAAATGTCAAATCATCAGATATTATATTCTCTCTAATAGTTCACTCTTCAACTGAAAGTTTAATCTTTTGGAAGCCAAACTAGGAATGGCAAAATCGGTCAGGCCTCGTCCGGCTGGCCTATGGGTCAGTTAACAGATTTTGGCCCGATTTAACTGGCCTATGGGCCGAATCACGGGTTAAAAATATATGACCCGCTCGTTGGTGGGTCGAGATGAGCGGGTCGAGGTTGGACGAGCCATGGCCCGCGAAATATTGGACAGGATGACCGTGGGCCGGTCCGAGCGGCCTGGCCCGTGGCCCACCTATCAAATTTTTTTAATTATTTATTAAAATAATTAATAAATAATTTAAGTAAATTAAAAATTTATAATTAATGTAGTTCATAATTTTAAAAATAACTTTTAACTTGTTAACTTATTAACTTTTCATATAAATTTCTAATTAATTGAATTAAATATCCTAATTAATCATACCATTACATAATAGTGATAATACATATATCTTAATAACTTTATTATATCATAATTAATTCATTATATGTTATAATTTAAAGACGTCCCATAATACATATATTAAAAAGAAAAAAGTGAAAATTTTATTAATTTTATGAAACATTAAATATGATAGTATACTTATAACTTTTCTTATAAATGTCCCAATTAATTAGATTAAATGTCTTAATTAATTATATCGTTACATGCATTTCATCAATAACTTTATAATATCATAATTAATTCATTATATGTTGCTATAATTTAAAGTTGTCACATAATATATATATTAAAAAGAAAAAAGATAAAGATTTTATTAATTTTATGAAACATGAATATATGATATTATGCTTATAACTTTTCAAATAAATGTCGTAATTAATTTGATTGAATGTCCTAATTAATCATACAATTACATACATCTCAATAACTTTATTATATCATAATTGATTCATTATATGTTGTTATAATTTAAAGTTGTCACATAAT
>JAOSBN010000006.1:2801961-2847647 GCA_027563595.1 Erythroxylum suave | reverse complement strand
TAATGTATATATTATGTAAATATGAAAAATAAAATAAAAAGTTTTACAAAACATAAATACATATATGCATAACATACATATATTGTAAATATGAAAAATAAAATAAAAAGTTTATAATTTATTAATTTTAAAAATAAAATAGCAAATTTTTAAATTTATTTTTAAAAATTTATTAATATGACGGGCCAAAAACAGCCCGCAGGGGGCCGTGACCCGGGCGGGCTAGATGGGTTGGGCTATGGGCTTCACCGCGGGTCACCCATCGCCAGACAGAAAATGGCTCGCGGGCCATTTCGGCTCGCATGGGCCTAGCCGTGGGGCATGGGCAGAAATAGCCCGCGTTTACTATTTCAATGGGCCGGACCGGCCCATTGACATCCCTAAGCTAAACAAAATGTTCAAAATTAGTCTCATAATTAGAGCTGAGTGTTAGACTTAAAACTTTAATAGCAAAATAGAGAATTATCATTTTTATAATAGATTAATATTTATTAAATTATTTTTACATACTTTAAATTATTTAATAATATTAGATAAAAATAATAATCATACAATTGGGTCCTTTTAATATATGCATGAATTGAGAGATTAATGTTCATACATATTTAGGCTTTTACTTGTTGGAAACGTCTTGGAAGTGTGTCAGACCATATAAAATGTTTTTAAAATCAAATCAAAAATTAAATCAGAGATTTAAAGTTTAAAAAGTTGACGGCGTTAAGTTGTCATAAAATTAGTTAAAGATTAAATAAAATTAAAAAATTTAGAAAATGATTGAAAAAGATTATTCTTATTTATAAAATATTAAATATTAATTAAAAATAAAAATATTAAATAAAAATTAATCAATTTATTTTAAATTATAAAAATTAATTAACTATAAAATTAATTAATTAATTATTTTTTAATAATTATTAATAATAAATTAAATTAAAACAAAAATTAAAAAATTAACCATTCAAAGTTTTTTAAATTCAACCGGTTTAATTTTGAGCCATTGTTAACTTCAAAAACCTTTTAGGGGTGAAAGCAGACAACTCTTTAAATATAATTTATTCATAAAAAAATAACAAAAGAAAGCACAGATTACAAAGAATAATCATATAAAGAAAAGACTTCTGACACCGACTTTCTTGAAGCAAAAACTATGGATTCGTTTGTTCCTTTCTATCTAAAATCTGTGGATTCTGTACCAATTAAATTCCGTTGTATAGCCAAACCACGCCACCTCGAATAACCAACTCATCACCGACCCACAATTGTGCTAATCTTATACCCCTTTTTCCAGGCTTAACTCGGTCTATATATATTTCATTACGTCGCAGCGATCGTACCCTTCACTTCGGCTGAATCATTAAGCAAACACTCGTTTTTCAGCTCGTAATGGCTTCCCTAGTGTCCCGTAAACCACAAGGCAAAGATTCAGAAGCAGATGAAACCATCGACAGGTATGAGTCCGTAGAAGACCAAGAAAACGAGGAGACGGCAAATTCTGTGACTAGCCATGTGTCTATAAAACCGACTCACTCGAGCGGAACACTAGACAGAGAGGTGGTTCTGAGGAGGATTCGCCAGCGTAAGCGAGCAAACAAGCTGAGAGCTGTCGTGCAAGGACTATTTGGGTCCTCTGGTTCTTCGAAATCTGACAAGGTTTCTGCCAAGTGGGTAGATGATGCATTTGCTGCGCCCTGATCATATCAGTAATTATCACCTTGATTCGCTTGTAAATAGATTTTCTTATCGATAAGGTTATTGTACTTGGATGGTTATTTTATGTAGTGGTTTAGAAGCTGAAGTTGCTCTGAAATGTTGGAACTAACAGTTGTTGCCACTGTATAAAATCTTGGCTTTTGTTCTGAATGCTTTTTACGTTTGAAGTAACTGTTTCCAGTCTGAACCAAGGCCTTAGCTTCAACTCCTTGCAACATTTTCTATCCAATTTCTCACAGAAATGCGCGTATCAGCTTTTCTTCAATCCATCCAATGTTTTCGTAAGTTTGCGGTTGAGATTAATCTGAGAATAGATTGTGTGTATATGAGCCTGAGGGACCTATTTGCACTGCTTTTTATCTTTTCGAAGCACCCAATTCACCATCATACAGACTGAACAGAAGACTAGCTTTTCATTAACAGAAGGTTCGAGAGAGGGAAGAGAGAGAGAGTAAATAAGACTAGCTTTTTATTATTTCAAGTGTACAGTTAATAAAAGCTAGATTTCATCATATATACATCAAACAAAGCTACTGGACAAGTCTTTAACTAAAATATTTAGGGGGCGGTTGGGTTGGTTCGCATAGAGAAATAGTAGTAAGAATATGAATGAATATAGTGAAGAATAGGAATAATATGAATAAATATAGTGAAGAATAGGAATAGATATTATCATTATAATTATGTTGTTGGTTAAGAGAAAAGAATGATTACCATTATTATTGACAGTGGTTGGTTTGTAAAAATATTGAGAAATAAAAATTATCATATTTTAATTAATTAATTAATTATATTGTAATTAATCAATTATAATATATTGATTAATTAAAATATTTTAGTTAATTTTAACTAATTATATTATAACTAATTAATTAATTATATTTTAATTAATAATAATATTTTAATTAATTTTATTGTAATTTATATTTTAATTAATTTATAATATTTTAATTAATAAAGGAATTATATTTTAATTAATTATATTGTAGTTAATTAATTATTAGTAATATTTTAATTAATTATATTGTAATTAATTAATTAATTAAAATATTTTAATTAATGAATGGATTATATTTTAATTTATTATATTACAGTTAATTAATTATTAATAATATTTTAATTAATTATATTGTAGTTAATTAATTAATTAATTACAATCATTTAATTAATGAATGAATTATATTTTAATTAATTATATTGTAGTTAATTAATTATTAATAATATTTTAATTAATAATATTGTATTTAATTATTTAATTAATAAATTAAAAATTGTAATTAATTAATTATTAATGATATTTTAATTAATTATATTATAATTAATTACCATATAATTAATTAATTACAATATTTTAATTAATGAATGAATTATATTTTAATTAATTAAATATGTAATTAATTAATTACAATATTTTAATTAATGAATGAATCATATTTTATTTAATTAATTATTAATTATATTTTAATTAATTATAATGTAATTAATTAACCCATTTCTCTATAGCAATGGTACCCATTCCTCTAGATTAGGATAGGAATGGAGTATTACCCAAAAGTGGGTAATCAAAATAATAATCTTATAATCATATCCCCTTACCAAACTCAATCTTTCATTCTATACCTATATCCCTTTTTTCATACCCCTCAAACAAGCACCCCCTTAGATTATCTAAGTATTAAGCGACTATATACAAACTAAAACGACAACACTTCATTAAAAGAACAGAAACTAACTACTAACTACTAACTATCTTAACATCCCCCTCAAGTTGGAGGCTGGTGAACATCAACCAAACCCAACTTAGACAAAAGGGAAGTAAAAAGAGGTGCAGCCAAAGCCTTCGTAAATAAGTCAGCTAATTGATGCTTAGAACTTGGACAAAAGGGAAGTAAAAAGAGGCGTAGCCAAAGCCTTCGTAAATAAGTCAGCTAATTGATGCTTAGAGGACACTTGAGCAGGAGCAATGAAACCCAACTTGTATTGATCATGAATAACATGGCAATCAATATCAAGATGCATGGTACGTTTATGAAACACCGGATTAGCAGTAATTTCAAGTGCAGCCTGATTATCACACCACAAAAGAAATTGGACAGGAAAATGAAATATGCAAATCTTTCAACAAATAGGAAATCCACAGCAACTCACACACTGTTGAAGCCATACTACAATACTCAACTTCAGTTGAGGATCGAGAAACCGTAGCCTATTTCTTAGTCTTCCAAGAAATCAAAGAATTCCCAAAAAAAACACAAAAACTTGAGATAAAACGACGAGTAGTCAAACACGAACCCCAATTAGCATCACAATAAGCAACAAAAGAACAGGGAGAAGAATTAACAGGCACAGAAGAAACAGAGGAAGCAGGAAAAAACAAACCTTTAGAAGGGCAGCCTTTTAAGTATCTCGACAGATGCATAGCAGCAACCCAATGATCCTGACATGGTGCAGTCACAAAATGACTTAATTGTTGAACAACAAAAGTAATATCAGGTCTGGTAAACCCCAAATACAATAATAGACCAACCAACCTACAGTATTTCCCTACATCCTCCAAGATAGAACCAGAATTATCCGAGAACTTCAAGCCCTTAGGCAATGGGATAAAACTGGTTTAGCACTAGTCAAACCCGCATCAGGTAACAGATCAAGCACATACTTGCGTTGATTAACATATAAACCAGTGGAAGACTTAGCAATCTTCAAACCGAAAAAAAACTTGGCAGGACCAATATCCTTAACAGAAAATGCAAAATCTAAAAAGTGTTTAACATCAGCCAAAACATCCACAGAAGGCCCAGTCAACAAGATATCATCTATATAGATAAGTAGAGCCACAAAATGGAAAACAGTAGACTTGATAAATAGAATGTGATCACGTTGAGACTGAAGAAAACCACAAGAAAACAAACGCGTAGTGAATTCACAATTTCACCGATGGGAGGCTTGCTTCAAACCATACAAAGATCTATTTAACTTGCAAACCTGATTAGGACCTGCTTTAGGATACCCATCTAGAGGTAACATATACACTTCCTCATCAATATGCCCATGTAGCAAGGCATTATTGACATCTAATTGATGTATAGGCTAGGAAAATTGAGCAGCTATAGCTAATAATGGACGGAAAGTGACTGTTTTTGCAACAGGGGAAAAACTGTTAGTAAAATCAACACCCTTAACTTGATGATATCCCTTGGCCACTAACCTGGCCTTATATCGATCAACAGTCCCATCAAGCTTAAGCTTGACCTTAAAAACCCATCAGGAACCAGTGGCTTTCTTATCAGCTGGTAAAGAAGTCAACACCCAAGTGTTGTGAGATTCCAATGCAAGCTAACTCTTGCTGCATTGCTTTTATCCAATGATCATGAAACTTAGCCTGATTATAAGATTGAGGTTCCTGAATAACAGAAACATTAGCTAAAAAAGACATATATGTGGAGGAAAGATGGGGAGTAGGAATAAAAGGAAAAGTAGGAAGTGAATAACTTGAGGAACAAACAACAGAAGGGTGAATTTGGTTTGTAGTGGCATGAGAAACGAAATCATTAAGCCAGGCTGGTTTAGTTGTGACTCTTGTACTCCTACGTAGAGTAGGAGTAGGGATAATGGGACATGGCAAAGAAGAAGAAAAAGGAAGATCAAGGGAAAAATGATCAGTATGGGAAGGAGGGAAGGTAGGAACAAAAGACTAATCATCCAAAACATTTGAATATTGATCAGATGAGACTAAAGGAAGTAGAACATCCATGGGGGCAGTAGATAATGACTTATAAGGATAAGTAGTTTCATGAAAAACATCTCTAGAAACCAGAAATGAACCAGAAGTTACATTAAATAACTTGTACCCTTTTTGCCCTGCACTATACCCCAAGAAATCACACTTGGAAGCTCTCGGATCAAACTTATCATTATGAGGCTTGACATTTGTAGCAAAATGCAAACAACCAAAAGATTTTAAATGATCATACTTCAAAGGAAAATCATATAAAATCTCATAATTCCACTAGAGTAGTGGAGTAGGAAGCTTATTGATGAGATAAGTAGCAGTAAGAATCGATTCACCCCAAAAATGTTTTGGTAAGGACGCTTGAAACATGAGAGCTCTAGCTATTTGTAATAAATGTTTGTATTTCCTCTCCACAATCTCATTCTATTGAGGTGTATAGACACAAGACCTATGATGTATAATTCCTAAATCTGTAAATAATTTCTGGCATTCTCCACAAAAAAATTCTGCCCCATTATCTGTTCTGACTATCTTAACAGATTTCTGAAATTGTGTCCTAACCATCTTAAAAAAACTGTCTAAACACCCGAGAACTTGACACTTATGAGTCATCAAATAAGTCCAAATGGCCCTACTAAAGTCATCCACTACTGTTAAAAAGAATTTCCCCCCAGAAAGAGAATGTTGACTATAGGGTCCCCATATGTCAACATGAATTAACTGGAAAATGGAAACAGTATGAATGTTACTATGACGAAACTTAAACCTATGTTGCTTTGCAAGTGGGCAAACATCACAAACATCAATCTCTTCAACATTTTTATTATCAACAGAAATAACATGTCTAAGTATAGTATCTGAAACATGTCCTAAGCGTTTATGCCAAAGCTTGTACATTGACATAGACTGTACATTATCAACATCACTTGCAACACTACACAATGAATATTTTGCTACTATATCTGCCTTAAAAGAATCCTTGTCAAGGATATACAACCTGCCTACAACCTTTCCTACGGCCAAAATTCGATCAGTCTTCAGGTGCTGCAAAACGCAGTGATTTGGAAAGAATTTAAAGGTAATAGATGATGAATTGGCAAGTTTGTACACAGATAGCAGATTAAATTTGAAAGTAGGAATATGCAAGGTATCTATTAAGATAATGTCATTTGGTAACATAATATCTCCAATGTACCCGATTTTGAGTACCATCAGGGAGATAAACCGGTATGTATTTGGCAGGAAGAATAGGCTTGGTTAACAAAAAAACATCCACACACATATGATTAGAAGCTCTTGTATCTAATATCCAAGAATCTAAATCTATGTCATTAAGACTAGAAAGGGCTAGTATATGAAGTGTCCTGCAAAATCTAAGATCTGTGCAAGGTTCACCATGAAAGGATCTGTGAGGGCTCTGTTCTTAACTAGCTTCAGTAACTCTTGCTTAATCAATTCAGATAGTGGAGGATTTGTAGTATTAACAGAATTGTCTATGACTGATTTACTGTTATCTACAGTGAATGAGTTAGTATCATTTACTGTATTAACAGTATAAGATTTCCCAGTTTTTTTACCAGTGAGTTTAAAATAATTTTCCTTCAAATGTCCATTTGTCTTACAATAGTTACAAAACAATTCACTTTTATCACCATTCCCCCATTTTTGCTTGGACTGTTTTCCTCCCTCGTCTGTAATTCCCTTACCACCTCCAGTATTTGCTAACAGTGCACTATGATCTATTCCTTCACCAAAAACCATATAAATTTCTCTTTGTTTTTCTACCCTCAATACCATATAATAGGCCTTATTAATATAAGGTAGGGGTTCCATAATTAGTATCTGGTTCCTAACATGATCAAAGCTTTCATTCAATCCCATCAAAAATTGCGTTAACTGATTCATTGAAGTTAAATCAGCTAAAGCCTTAGGTGCTCCACAAATACACTTTGTTGTCACCCCACAAGTGCACTGCGGGACAGGCATGAGGCACCAAAGCTCATCCCACAATTTCTTTAAACCAGTAAAATATGTTGCTACAGACATATTATCCTTAGATGCAACACTAATCTACCTCTGTAAGTGATACAATAAAGGCCCATTGCTTTCCCCAAACCTTTTTACCAAATCTTACCACAGTTCTTGGGCATAATTTGTGTAGATAAAAGCTTCAACTATATCTTTTGATATCGAATTTAAGATCTAGGATCTAACTATATAATCAGTCCTAATCCACCTATCACATTCAATTGAGCCTGGACTAGATTTCGGGAAAGTTCCATCTATAAACCCTAATTTCATCTTAGCTCCTAGGGCAATTTTTACAGATCTACTCCAGCTCAAAAAATTGTTCCCATTTAGTACTGCGGTAACTAAACTCATACCTGGATAATCCGAACCTTGGAGATACACATGATATTCTTCATGCATACCTCGTAATCGGGGGTCTAGTGTTGATCCAGTAGGGAATTCTGGAGAGACACCCTTCATTATTGCAAATATCACAAGCTAAAGTCACAGTCGTATGTACCGAGTCCAAATCTCGATACCCTAGCCTCTCGATTCTTCAAAATAAAACTTCTTCCTTCACCACCGAAGAAAATACAACTACTGTGGACCACCAACACACTTCTCCGTGTTGTATCTGGCTCCAATCGACCTCCAGTAACGATCAATCACTAGGATTGTTACTGCTTTGATATCATGAATAGAAGGTTCGAGAGAGCGAAAAGAGAGAGAGTAAATAAGACTAGCTTTTTATTATTTCAAGTGTACAGTTAACAAAAGCTAGATTTCATCATATATACAACAAACAAAGCTACTGTACAAATCCTTAACTAAAACACTTGACTGTCTAAGTACTAAGCGACTATATACAAACTAAAATGACAACACTTTATTAAAACAACATAAACTAACTACTAATTATCTTAACACAGACCACCTCAAATTAGCTGCGGCATGTCCTATTGCACTTCCAAAAGCTTCATGAACCAGGAAGACGACAAAAGCATTAGGGACGATCTTGGTCCAGCAACTTCTTGTAATCTTTGCATTGACAAGTATAAGAATTGCAAACCCACTTTGCTTTGATCTTTCGAATATGTTATTATATGAGACGATTCATTTTGTGTTTGTTTTGTCGTGTGAGAATCTTTGCTTTCACTAAAGCATGGGATCGAATTAATTCTTGAATACAGGAACTAGAATTCCCTCAATTGTCTATCACCCACAAATGAAAAACAAACAATAATGTTTATTGAAAAGTAAATATTTATTGTATATTTAGTTAGAGATAAATGTATATTTGTTAGATATCAATGTTTTACTTTAGGTAGAATTTTAGGGCTAGCAACTTGTTAATTATATACTTATGTAATTTCCTTTTCTATTATTGAATGGGGATAGAATTTTCTCCATATTCCTTTTTCATACAAAGGTAACTATAATTTTTGGGAAAAGGATATTTGGGCATACATTTTGAAGAGATAAGCAAGTCCGGTGAATTAAAGAAGGTGATGGATTCCTCTGTCATTGATTGCTTCCTTCATCACATAATTTAAAGAGAGATTGTCAAGAAGCTCACTTATAGCAAGTAAATAATGTTAAATAGTTTATAAATATATGACAAATATCTCTTTACAAGGTGTCTTTTAGGGTAGAGTTAGGTTCAAATTTATCAGTAGTGTCTGATTTATTGTAGCCTTTTGCGCCTAATATGCCCATTAGATATTTTGCTCTACTCTGGGTGAAGAGGGAAAGGGTATATAAAAAAGCAAGTAAAGAATGTTAGAATAGTTTATAAATGTATGGCAAATTTTTCTTTACAAAATGTCCTTTAGGATAGAGTTAGACCCAAATTTAGTAGAGATTTTTTTGTCATGTTTATTCAACGGAGATAACTACAACATGTAGGAGAAGACCATGGTCAAAGCTTTCAAAACCAAGGATAAATTGAGTTGCACTTTGCAGTGGATGCTAGAAGCTGACAATTAGGAGGCAAGTAACTAGATATTGACCTTTTGGTTTTCAATTCAATTGAAAAATTCATCCAGTCTGCACATGGATATGTTGGTTTAATGCAGCATGAAAAGCACATAAAACAAGCGACATATCCTTTTTGAAAAAATGTAGTAGCAAAAGTAGGAGAGAAAGAGAATGCTGAAAGTCATAGTACACAAGCTTTATTTCATAGCTTAATATATAGAGAAGTGTTTTACATAGAATAAGGAAGAAGATCCTGTATATTGAGCAACAACTTTTTAACTTTGGAAATTTAGATAACGTTATAGTAGAAAATAAACTTAAATTTGAAATAATAGATTTTTAGGCACATTTAACACTCCTCTTTGCCATAATAGCTGCTGAACTTTAATGACAAAATAATTTATCCTCCTGATGTTGCTCAATTGCCGCTTTTACATCTTCATTTCGTGACTTGTAAATCTTCTCCATATGTCCAATTTGTCCACATTTTTTGCATTTGATATCAGGCCTCCACCAATATTTTCTTTGTGGGTGATTTATTTTTTTTGCAATGTGGGCATGGTGGATATGAATCATAATTGTTTCTATTGTTGTTGTTGTCGATCTTGTTAAAATTCTTGTTTTTTTCGCCTCTTAAATTGTTTTTTTTGCTAGCAGACCACCTTCAATGGTTCCTTCTTCTCTCATCATCCTCCTTTATTCTTGTGCCTGTAGTGCATTTACTAATTTTGCCAAATTTTATATTTATTTCCTTGGCTTCTTCGAATGCAGAAATTTTATATTCATATTTTTCAGGTAAGGTTACATGAATTTTTTGAGCAATTCGTTCATCAGAAAAAATCCTTACCTAATAACCTCACCTTGTTTACTATGCCGAGCAACTTGTCGGAGTATTCTTTAATGATTTTTGACTCTTTCATCTTCAGCATTTCAAATTCTCTGATCTAGTTGAGAACTTGTATGCTCTTTGTTCTTTCATTTCCTTAGTATTCCTTTTTTAGGTAAACCCAGATATCCTTTTCCGACTCTAGATTCATAATTCTTGTAAATATAATGTTTGAAACAGCAGAGAACAAGTAGGTTTGGCTTTACACTTTATATTTTTCCTTTCTTTATGCATCTTGATTTGCGTCATCGTAGGATTTGTTGGCAATGGAAGCACTTCATAGTCTTCCTCCACAGCTTTCCAAACATCCATAGCATCAAGATGAACTTTCATTCGAACAACCCAAACTTGATAGTTTTCACCATTAAAACTTTGTAGTGCACTTTGATAGAGTTGTGTTTCAATCTCCATTGCTTGGGGATGGTTGTAATTCCTGTTGTAATTTTAGGTTGTAAATCAAGTTTATGTTTTGGTTTCACTCATCTCACAAGTCCCTTAAGAAAAAATGCTCTAATACTAATTGTTGGTTTAATGCAGCATGAAAAGCACAGAAAACATACAACATATCCTTTTCGAAAAAATGTAGTAGCAGAAGTAGGAGAGAAAAAAAATGCTAAAAGTCATCATACACAAACTTTATTTCATAGCTCAATGTATAGAGCAGTGTCTTATATAGAATATGGAAGAAGATCCCATATATTGAGCAACAACTTTTTAACTCTGAAAATGTAGATATCATTATAGTAGAAAATAAACTTAAATTTGAAATAGCAAATTTTTAGGCACGTTTAATAGGAGATTGCAAAATCAATCTGGGATGACTTGAAATAATCATTCTTAATTGGAGACACATCATGCGTTCATGAACTTAAAAGGAAGATCTCACTTTGTCGATAAGGTATATTTATAATAGCATGTTTCACAAAATTAAAGGAGATGTAGGATGAATTGAGCAATTATTTCAAGATCCTTATTTGTAATTGCAGTGCACAGGTCCGCTAACAAAGTTTTTCAACCAAGAGTGGAAAGAACTAAAAGGTTACCTTTATCTATTGTTAACCTTATTTCTTTCTTCTTCCCTTCTAGTAGTTAATAGCACTTTTTAAGTAAGTATAGAAATTCACCAAGCATAATGCCACAAGCCTAATGGAAGTAATAAGTCACAAAAAGGAAATTATCAAACAAAGAAATTCTTATCATAAATCCTTTGCCATCATTGAGTAGAACTTACGTGACAATCATGCTTGAGGAATAACATAGATCAATAGCATAGCGCCAAGGTATAGCATTGAGCCAAGATGAACATATGGAGGCGGTGGCCCTAACGGCACAAATAGTGAGGAGGAAATTTTGTTCCTTAAAATAGGCAACATTTCAATAAAAACAAGAAATTTGGTGACATTAACAAATTGGGACATCAAAATTTTGATTATTATGAACTAATAGGCTATCATTATAGTTGGCTAAAGAGGGGACAAGGACAAGGCAAGTCGTGCAGTGAATGTGGTCGAGTTTAACTAAGCTCGAATGTATAAGAGGTCAGGTCACTACAACTTATATTAACCAATCCTCAGAAGTGACCACCAACAATAAAGCTAGTCAAAGCATCATACTAGGTATGTCATCATAGTAGTTTTAGTGATTGCCAAACCTTTTAGATTTACCCATGACAATGTTGAGAAACTTTTGGTGAAATTCGTGAAATCTCAACTTGGATACTTGACATTGGCGCGTCATATTACATAATGGAAAAGATGGAGCCCTTATATAGCATTGAGGATGTAGTGTCCATGCTTGTTATCTTGCCTAATGGGATAAGAATGATGACTATAACAATTGGTTGATTCATTTTAAATCCTAGAATGATTTTAAATGAAGTTTTATGTATTCCTAATTTGACTTGCAATCTGATGTCTGTATATTAATTGATAAATGAGTTAAACTTTCTAGTGATGTTTACTAATAAGCTTTGTGTGATAAAAAGACCATACCATAAGAAATCTGATTAGAGTGGGAGAATTGTGAAGGGAGGCCTACCGCTAATAACCTACGGAGTTGCACAAGGTAATGAAGATAGATATTAGACCCTTAAGTCTTAATAGTGGAATTATGCGGATATTAACAAACCTTGACTAATGTTCTTCATGTGGAATAACAGAACATGGCAAAGACTTGCGAGGAGGTCAAGCATTGACATGTATTGGTATATATTAGCAAAAACCTTCAACGAGATGTAAGATTCGGATGTGAGACCAAAAGAAGGCTTGAGATGGACATCAGGTGGAAGGTTAGATGGATCACACATATAACGGGAATATGCCAGAATTCTAAGATAACTTAGCAAGTAGATTAAGCATGGTGCAAGTTTTGGGAGAGTTTTGGATTTTGTATGATCTGACTTGTCTAAAGCTGGATTCTTAATAGATTAAGGACTTAATGCGTGCTCAAATAGACAGATCATGACTAATGGAGTTGGCATGGGAAAGCATTAGATGGACTAGTATGCTAGTGGCTTAAATGACTCATCATCAACAGATAGAGATGAGGAGATCTTGGATGATATGGCAAATTAGATCAAAATTGATGAACATCTGTTTTAAGAGATAACAATCATATGGAAGGATCATCGAAAAATAGAGGAGATCTTCGTGAATATGGATTGATAATTCCTAGATAGATGTAATCCTTTATCTTGTTATTGTAATGTAGTTTAATCATATTAGAAAGAGTCTTAATTGAAGGTGATGTCATTCTATTGGTTAGTGTGATGTAATCTAATAAGGATAAGATAGGATAAGATAAAGGTGCCATTAAATAGCTCATTTAAGTATTGCTCTTCTTAAAGAGAGATAGTAAGTGTGGGAGACACTGAGATGTAAGAGAGCATCCTTTATATACTATGAGGGAAGTAATAAATGTTGGCATTTGTCGTATCTCTTTCTTGTTCTTATTATTGCCATGAATATTTAGTTCTTTTGTAGTTTTCTCACAAGGGTATCAGAGTGAAACACTACGAGAGTTATAAGACATTCGAGAACAAGTAGGTTGGGAGACAGTCACGAAGAAAGGATGAATCTTGCTTTAACGGACCAAAGTAAAATTGCCATACAAAAGGGTTGACGTAATTAGCAGACAAGTTGGTGCTTGAAGGAAAACTTTTATAACAACTGGTATTGGAGCCATAGTTCAAGATGGTGGGAGATAGCAATTTAACGGAGGGTGTCAACCGAGTAGAGGCACTCATTGGTCTGATTCCTTAAGGAGAGGAAGAGGTCACATCTTACAATACTCTATTCAAGATATTGGAGATGCGAATCCAACAATTATAATATCAAATAACGGAGTTGATGAAGGAATAAGAGGTTTCTAGATTCGAGATCACAATTCCAAGGCGTGTTATTACAACGTAGGATGTTGGACGTATTGAAAATACTTTGCTGAAGGTGCGAGAGCCACAAGTTTTCGATAATAAATGAAGTGCCAATGAGTTCAAAAATTTCTTGTGGGATATGATGCAATACTTTGCAATGGCAAAGTTTTGCAACTCGAGGAAGGTGTCGATCACGACGATGTATTTAGTGGAGGATGCAAAACTATGGTGGAGAACCAGAACCTCCAATGACATCAATGCAGGTAGACCTCCCATCGACACTTCGGAGAAGGAGCTAATGGATTAGTTCCTCCCCAACAACACTTCTTGGCTCGCGAGGGAAGCTTTGAAAAGGTTAAAGTAAGAAGACTCAATGTAGGAGTATGTAAGGAAATTCACATCTTTGACGTTGGACATGCATAACATGTATGAGGAGGACAAGTTGTTCAACGTCATATGCTGCTTGTAAGTTTAGGCACAGATGGAGCTTCAAAGGCAGAATGTAAAAAATTTTCCAAGCATAATAGCAGTTACTGATGCCTTGGTGGATCTCCAAATGTCACCACTAATTCTAACTAGCTACGAAGGTGAGAAGAATGGTGGGACATGGACTGGCTCGGAGAAAGGTAGGGAGAAGGTAGGTTAATCTTATTAAGGTTTCTCCAAGAAGCAATTAAAACAAGATATTGCTTGTTTCATTTGTGAAGGGGCACACTTTGCTCATGAATGCCTAAGACGGAAGATGGGTGAGGAGCAAGTAAATACCATAGTCACGAAGGATCAAGGAGAGGGAGAGGAGGACTCAACGGAAGAAGTCTACCTCAATACTTATGTTATGTTGGACGTTATAGACCTTATGAAGGAGCATTTGAACAAAAGCAAAGAGAAACTTGATAGGGAGAGAATATAGTACGTGAGAGATGTGCCAATAACAAACGAGTCTTTAAGAAAACCATATTTAGAGGAATGTCCACAGATATATCAACAAGGTCGTCGAGTTCTTCTAATGGGAGTGGTTTGTTAGACCCTAAGTCCTAATAGAAAAATTGTGGGCATTGGCGAGCCTTAACCAATGTTAGACATGCAGAATAACGAAACAAGGCAAATACTTGTGAGGAGGAAAGGACAAAAAGGGACAATGCCAAGCGTTGGCATGTATTAGTGCACATTGATAGTAATCTTCCACAAAATGCAAGATTCAGATGTACATTAGGTGTAAGGTTAGTTGGATCACACACATGACGGGAATATGCAAGAGTTGCAAGGTAACTTAGCAAATAGATCTAGCATGGTGCAAATTTTGGGAGAGTGTTGGACCTGATATGAGCTACCTTGAATAAGGCTGGATTCTTGATGGACTAAGGGCTTAATGTATGCTCAAATAGACGGACCATGGCTAATGAAGTTAGTATGAGAAAGCATTAGACAAACCAATGTGCTATTGGCTTGGATGACTCATTATCAACATATAAAGATAAGCAGATCTTGAATGATGTGGTGAATAATATCACAATGGATGAATATCAGCTTTAAAAGGTAAAGATAGTGTGGAAGGATCATCGGAAGATAGAGGAGATCTTTATGGATGTGGATAGATCATTCCTAAATAGATGTAATATTTTATCTTAATATTGTGATGTAGCTTAATCCTATTAGATAGAGTCCTAATTGGATAGGGATGTCATTCTATTGGTTAGTGTGATGTAATTTGATAAGGATAAGATATGATCTTAGCTAGTAGAGTTCTATTAGAATTCTAAATTGGTCATCTAGAGGTGCCTATAAATAGCTCATTTGAGCCTTGTTCTTCTCAAAGAAAGAGATAGTGAGTCTGGGAGACACTGAGATGTGAGAGAGCATCCTTTGTATACTTTGAGGGAAGTAATAAAGGTTGAAGTTTATCGTATCTCTTTCTTGTTCTTATTATTGCCACGAATATTTAATTCTTTCGTAGTTTTCTTGAAAGGGTGTGAGAGTGAACACTGCGAGCGTCATGAGGCATTCAAGAACAAGTAGATTGGTTGATAGTCATAAGGAAAGGCTAAATCTTGCTTTATCAAACCTAAGTGAGATTGTCGTATAAAGGGGTTGGCGCAACTAGTGGACAAATTAGTACTTGAAGAAAAACCTTTGTACTAGTAGACATGGTGGACTCCTATATAGTGTGGCATCAACGAATAGGACACTAGTCAAAGTTAGACTTTTGCATCTTACTCTAGGAATTAATAATTATGTTAAAAAATAAAGAGGCTTGTGATACTTGTTATTAAGATAAATAGATATGGTCTTCTTTTCCTATTATTAATAATAATTAGATAATTAATTTGATTTGATACACTGTAATTTGTATGGTTCTTATCGAGTAACTTCATCTTATGTTGTTCAATATTTCGATAAAATTATGGATGATTGTATTTTAACAACTTGGGTTTCTTTGTTGAAAGAAAAGGGTGAGGCCAATAAACATTTAATAGATTTTTGTATGATTAGAATTCAATTTGGGAAAAAAAATAACAGTTAAGAATTCATAGCAGTAACTCATTAGAGTATGAGTCTGGACCAATACAAACATTCTATAGAGACGATGAGATAATTTATGAGACTAGTTGTGTTCAGACACTATTGTAAAATGGGATAACTGAATGAAAACATAGAAACATCTTAGAGATAGCTAAGGCATGTCATTTTCAAGCTTCTTTATGAATCGAGTTTTGATGAGGGTGCATTTTGAAAACGACTTACTTAATCAACAAGACTCCTACCACTAAACTCTATTAAAAAAAATCACCATATAAGATCCCTTTTGTATTAAGCCACCACGGAGACATATTAAGATTTTTAGTGTCATTGTTATGCTCACAATAATCCTAAATAGAAAGACATATTTGGAGCTTAGAATAAGTAATGTAAAATCTTGAAAATAATGTTTCTTTTATCATGCAATGTTTCCATGAAGATGTATTTCCTTTAATATAGGATATTAGTCAGGTTGAAAAAATAGCAAGACATACATTAATTACTTAGGGAAATTCATTTGATGAGGTTCAAATGCCCAAGAACAATGATTTTGAATCACAAACTTGAGATGGGAAAAACAACATTACATCATAAGAAAGGGTGAGTACAAAAAAAGGTTGTGGAGAAATTATTGAAAGGAATAAGGCAAAATGAATTAAACATGTAATCAAACTCATGTTCCAAATCATCAAAGAAAAAGGTGGGAAGCAGCGGTTGTAAATCTACCAAGAGGGGCGGTGGGTACTCGAGGGAAAGAAACCATAAAAAAAAGCTTCCAAGGTTGGAAGTTGTGACGCTGAAATATCATCTTCTTCCTCATCACCTTCACTATGACTACCTTTGAGGTGCTTGTATCTGGTTTTGCACTGTGGACAAGCTTGATTTCCTTCTCTTCTCTCGTGCTCATAGCACAACCTGCATATAGGGAAAGCACATTTGTTGTAGGCAACAAAGAGCTTTCCATCTACTGCAATCTCAATCTCATCTCCACATATCTAACACACTTGGCCACTTAATTCTTTAACTAATTTGATTCTTGCATTATCATTAACATTAATGAGAACAAACTCATTCCTATTGTGAAACCGAGCAATAAGCCAACCACCGGTATTCATGACTGGGTTTACTCAGTTTCATCGAATCAAAAATCATATCAACGAGAACCCAACTCAGATTCGAGTCCTCCAATTGGTCAAAACAATCCAATAACACATCCTAGAACCCAAAAGCCATTTAAAAAAACAATCTTTTCCCACATAAACAAAAGCCAAACTAAAAAAATACGCGTCAAAACACAGTTGTAGCTTTCTTTTGTTGGGTGTAGTTTCTTTCAATGAAATTTGACCAGAAAAAAGCAAACCTCTCTTTAAATCTCACGAAGTGAAGAAGAAGGTGGGGTGTGCTTATTGATATTGATAAAGAGCACCACTTTTTAGATATAGAAAGTTGAAAGAGAGAAGAAGGTGTTGATGTTATTGGTCCATAACTTGGACTTAAGGTTTCTCAACTTTATTAGATGTTGGACCTATGATTTTTCAACTTTGTTATCCATTAATAGCTATAACACTTAATATCTATTATACATATTATATCTTTTAACATTTTAACGTTTCTTTTAATGTCTATTAATGGCTCTTGTCATTATTTCTACTACTTTTACTCTTTCAATCACTCCCACGATCACAATTCTGCTCACTTTTCTTAAATAAAGCTCACATCTTCTTCCTCATAAAAAAAAAACCTTTTTATACATATATCTTCTTGTCTTTTCTATTTTGCCTTTGTCTGCTTTTATTAATTTTCAAAAATAGTTCCTTCTTTGGAGTGCACCGAAGCTAATGGAGAAGGCATTAACCTTAGGGTTGGATCCCATTGTCCTGCTGCACCGTAGAGGGGGAATTTTCGACTTAGGTCAGTAATTTTTCACAACACTTTGCATTTAGATAAGTCGTTCCAATTTTAATTATTAATGATATTTTCTATAACAATCTAAGTCAGAAATTATTTCGTTGCTACCATTTGTTGGAAATTACTGCAATTTTGCTATTGCGTGTTTATTTTGGTAAAAGTCGAAATACAATGTTGTTTGCTTCATATTGTTGATTATTTCTTATAAAACATATTTCCGCTTTTGGATTTAATGTGTCATCTACAAATGAGACCAATGTAGGTTTTGCACTGACTGTTCTTCACATAGGTTCAGCCCCTATCATCATAGCCTCAAGAATTATACTTGACCTAACTAGATTAAAGCCTCTAGATGGAAGAAATTTTAAATGATAGTTTGAGAAAATTATGTTTTACTTTCACCAATACAAAATCGATTATGTACTATTTCAAGAGACTCCTAATGACAATACTGACCCTAAGATTAACATTTGGGGAGTATTACTCAACCATATGATCAACCTTTTGTTTGATATCTACTGCAAGTATAAAATTACTAAGAAAATTTAAGATGCTTTGGAAGTGAAATATGGGACGGATGATACCGGTACTAAGAAATATTCAGTTGCTAGGTGGTTAAAATTTACCGTTTTTTATGATAAACCTATTCTAGACCAACTATATAAGTATGAAAATCTAGTTAAAATCCTTGTCGAGGGTATGAACATGTGTGAATTGTTTCAAGCTAATACCATTATTGAGAAACTACCTGCCTCATGGAATGAGTATAGAAACCAGTTGAGACATAACAAGAAAAACATGAAGCTTCAGAAGTTGATAGGACATACAAAGATTGAGTATGCCAACCGTGCACAAGATAAGACCAAAACATTTACCCTTGTCCTTACTGTTATGGCTCATATGGTAGAACATAGAAATGTTAATAACTTCAAAAAGAATAGGGGACAAAATAAGTCTTTCAACAACAAGCAGGGTTAGTTTAAGTGCAAAAGGATTGATGGTGACTGTCGGTGGTGCCACAAGCCAGGCCATCCTACTGCCAATTGTCAAGCTAGAATCAACTATGAGAAGAAAGGCCAAAGACAGAAATCGCAATAGTTTAGGAAAGGAAACCAAACAGGGTACCAACGTGGTAACCAAAAGAGCTTTGGTAAGCCTCAAGCTAATATGGTTGAAGCCGACGATGACGAGGAGATTATTATTACTATGGTGTCTGAAGTCAACTTTGCTGGAAATTTGGTCGAGTGGATCATTGACACAAGAGCCACACTCTATGTCCGCATCAACAAGGACATGTTCAAGGAGTTGAATGATGCTGCTGATAGTGAATTCGTATACATGGGCAACTCTAGTAGAGTTCCTGTCCAAGGAGTTGGCAAAGTCACTCTCAAACTCACATTTAGAAAAGTGTTGGCATTATAAAATGTTTTGTTTGTTCTTGATGTACGTAGCAACTTGATTTCTGGTGCATTGCTTAACAAAGCCACTGTTAAATTGACCTTTGAATCTGATAAGCTAGTTCTAACTAAGAATGAGAATTTTTTTAGAAAAGGGCTTTGTAATGGGGGCCTATTTGTACTTGACATTGAAATGAATATATCTACTTCTTCTGCTTATATTGTTGAGTCTTTAGACCTATGACACTCTAGACTTGGGCATGTGAATGTGAGGTTAATTAAGAGGATACGAAGTTTAAACTTGTTACCTAACCAGATCACTAATGAAATAGAAAAATGTCAAATTTATGTTAAGGCTAAACACTCTAAGAAACCTTATAAACTAGTGATCGAGAGAGAGTCACAATTGTTGGACTTAGTGTCTACAGGTTTAGGTGATTCTAAGAATTGTACGAGTAAAGGAGGCATAAGATATTATATTACCTTTATGGATGATTGTTCTAGATTTACTAAGACTTACGTATTTAAAAATAAAAGTGATATAGAGGAAATATTTATGAAATACAAAACTGAGGTACATAACCAATTGGAAAGGAAAATTAAGAGAATAAGGTCTAATTGAGGTAGTGAGTGTAGAACTAATTTTCTTGCTAATTTTTTAGAAAAAGTTGTCATTATTCATGAGCTTTCAACCGCTTATACACCTGAAAAAAATGGAATAGCCGAAAGAAAAAATCAAACATTCAAGGATATGAGGAATGCAATGTTGATTTCCTAAACAGCTTTTTATGTTCTAAACAGGGTCCCTCATAAGAAACTAGATCAAACCCTGTATGAAATTTGAAAAGATTATCTACCTAACTTGTGTTTTTTAGAAGTGTGGGGTGTCTTGCTAAGGTTGCTCTACCTAAACATAAGAGGAAGAAAATTGGTCCTAAGACCATTGATTCAATTTTTATAGGATATGCCTCTAATAGTGCTGCCTATAGATTTATGGTTAAAGAAGAGGGGTCTAGCACTTATGGATTAATTATGGAGTCAAGAGATGCAGTGTTCTTTAAGGATATATTTCCTATGAAAGTGAGTGCGCAAATACCTAGAGAATTTATCCCTAGTTCTTTTACTAATGATGATATAGAGGAAGAGGAAATTATTGAACTAAAGAGAAGCAAAAGAGCTAGAGTACTCACTAGTTTTGGTTATAACTTTATTAATTCCTTTGTTTTGACAAGATAGTTGATGTTTTTGGAGTGACTTATATTATTAAGGAAGATCTTAAAACTTATGAGGGAGCGATAAGATCTGTGGATGTTATGTTTTGGAAGGAAGCCACAGATAGTGAATAAGAGTCAATCATGTCTAATAAAACTTGAGATTTAGTTGATCTACCTCGAGGGTGTAAGTCTTTAGAGTGTAAGTGGATTTTCAAAAAGAAATTGAGACCTGAAGGAACCATTGAGGTTCAAGACAAGACTTGTGATTAAAGGCTTTAAACAAAAGGAAGGATTGGACTTTTTTTATACTTACTTTTTTGTTACTAAATTGCATCTATAAGAATATTGTTTGCTATTGCCTCGGTATTTAAGCTTCATGTGCACCAAATGGATTTCAAGACAGCTTTCTTGAATGGTGATCTAGATGAGGAAATTTATATGGTCCAGCCCAAGGGGTTTAGAGTGCTTGGTCAAGAACCAAAGGTGTGTAAGTTGGTTAAGTCATTGTATGGACTTAAACAAGCTCCCAAACAATCGCATGAGAAATTTGGAAATGAGATTTTCAAACATGGTTTCACCTCTTGTGATGTTGATTCTTGCATTTATGTGAAATTTAATGCCAATGGATGTATAATCATAACTCTTTATGTAGATGGTATGCTTATTTTTGGTACTAGTTTATCTGTCATTAATACTACCAAAAGTTTGCTAAAATCTTCTTTTAATATGAAAGATCTTGGACCTGTGTACTTTATTTTAGGAATCAAAGTACTCTGGTTTAGGTTGAATTAAACTCATTATGTTGAGAAAATTTTGAAAAAAGTTTGGTTACTATAATGTTGATCAAGTCAAAACTCCCTATGACGCTAGTGTTGCTTTAAAGAAAAATCTTAGTGACAGTGTAAACCAAGCTGAATATGCTAAAATTCTTGGTAATGTGATGTTCTTAATGAACTATTCTTGTCCTGATATTGCATACTACGTGAGTAGACTTAATAGGTATACTCATAATCCTAGTCAAGAGCATTAGATCGTATTGATTCGTTTGTTGAGGTATTTAAAAGGTACTAGGCATTATAGATTATTTATTGGTGGTCATCCTCTTGTATTGGAGGGGTATTCTGATGCTAACTGGGTTATAGAGAGTGATGATATACACTCTACCAGTGGTTATACTTTTACCTTAATAGGAGCTACAATGTCTTGGAAATCATCTAAGAAAACGTTTATTGCAAGATCAACAGTGGAGGTTGAGTTTATGGCTTTGGAATTGGCAGGATAGGAAGCTGAGTGGCAAAGGAATCTCTTAACAGATATACCACTTTCGGAAAAACCAATTCCTTCTGTCTTCTTTCATTTTGATTCACAGGTTGCAATTCATGTTGCCAAGAACAAGGAATATAATGGAAAAAATAAACATATCAAATTGAGGCATATAACTGTCTGTAATTTAATCAGACATAGTGTAATTTCTCTATACTATGTCAAGTCAGAGAGAAACTTAGCGGCTATGTTTCCAAAAGCTTTGAGTAGGAAACTAGTTTTAGAGCATGCTAAAGGGATGGAGTTGAGCCCAATTGTGTAGTAGCCTTATGATGGCCACCCAACTTGGAAAACCAAGTTTAATGGGTCAAACGAAATTATGGGGTGACTACTTATTTGTACTTTATTTGTGGAATAATCCTGAGATATATTCAATTGTTGAATTGCATCCCTAGCATGACTTTACTACGTTTGGTGAGGTTGAATTGTTTAATCCTTAATGGTTTCCATAGCCTAAGTTTAGGTAGTGTAAGCAGCATACACTTGATGGACTCACCTACGTGATTCTGTGGGGCTAACCACCTTTTTATGAGAGTATTTGGGCTATCTCTCTAGAGCGATTATAAGTACTTATCTACCGCAGTTTTCAAACACAATTACATGTTTGGATTTGTGGGCAAATAACCAAAGGTTGGAGGAAAGTGCGGTATTACCTCAGAAATCGATAAGCAGAAAGAGAGTCACAATAGCAAAGTGCTTAGGCGATAGAAATTTAACTTTCCATTAATAACCTTATGATAATTACTATTTTTCATTATACCCCCAACTAATAGAAAGCAAGTTTAACATATTTTAATTTAATATTTTAATATTTATAATTTGAATTTATATGACT
The DNA here is from genome assembly GCA_027563595.1 of Erythroxylum suave. Lineage (NCBI taxonomy): Eukaryota > Viridiplantae > Streptophyta > Magnoliopsida > Malpighiales > Erythroxylaceae > Erythroxylum > Erythroxylum suave. The sequence goes on along the minus strand of JAOSBN010000006.1, from coordinate 2,824,767 downwards.
AATAATATATTTTATGAAATATTTAATTTACTAAATTTATTTTATTTATATTTATATTTTAATTTAATATTTTCTTATTTATAATTTGAATTCATATTACTAATAATATTTTTTATGAAATATTTTACTTACTAAATTTATTTTATTTATATTTTCTTATTTTAATTTAATATTTTCTTATTTATAATTTTAAATTATATGACTAACAATATTTTTTAATTATTTATACAACAATTAATAATTTATTAAATCAATAGGCCTTTTAATCGTTTTATCTCTTTTCAGCAACCGCAACCGTAATCGCAACCGCAACCGCACTTGCCAAACATTTATTTTCACATTTCAGCAGTTACCAAAATAGCAATCACAAACACATAAGTACTTATTATTTTAGCAGGTTGATTTCAGCTGGTTATCAACTGTCATTACTCCCCCAAATTAAGGCTTAGTCATGGATGGTGTAAACCAAAGATGCATTAACATATCTGAGACGTTTCAGACTGTCAGAAGTCCAAATGGACGTGAAGTCCTGGGGTATGAAAATCCAAGTCTTGAGCTCGTTGATCTTGTACGCCTATTAAGGTTTGTTTAACATGTAGTAAAAATAATGAGTCCCATGTTTAATAATAAAATAAATACTTTTATTTATTTAATTAAAATTTGGGTTTTACAATGTCACGTTAATACTGAAGTTGCATAATCGACCCACTTAGTTTTATAAAAAATTATTTTTCAAGTGTCAGGTCACTACTAACCTGACACTTAATAGAATCGTTGAAATTTTTCATTAGAATGGAGTTAAACTTTAACATGTTTCCAATATTAAGGTTATAATTATTAACTCTGAATTATTTAATTTAAACTTATGAAAAATTTAGGGTGAAAAGTAATCATTTGTCGAGAAATAATGTGGAATAAAATGACGGGAGGAAAAAAGAACAACCAGCAGTTGATACATCAAAATGGCTATATCGTGTACACAACTTGTGATGAACAGTAAACTGGGCCAAATTAGGGTTCATTGCTAGATCGTATCAAACAGGGTATCTAGGTTCAATCGGATGGTAGATTGGCATACACGAATCCCCACCTTGGAAAGTTTAGTCACAAAATTTTAGGATGGAATCAAAACCCCTCTTCAGGCTCCCTCAAAGTACTCCTTATCTCTTAACTAATTATGTAATGTTTGATAAATTTTCTCATTGGCATCGAAACTTTTTTTAGGCAAAAACATCGTAAGTAAAGGACAAAAATTATTCTAAAGCAGTTATGAGTGCACAGTAGTGAGACCCTGTGTCAAAGAAGATTGTAGTCTTAAAAGCCAATAAGAACTAAACGATGGATAGTCTTTTATCCAGAAAAGACCCATTTATTAAAAATGGATCTAAAAGGTGAAATAGAATTCAAATAGAATAATGGAGCACTATGAGACTAGACTTATGACAACAAGATTCACCTACATTTGAACGCTTGAATTTTAATGAGACATTCACACCAATTGCAAACCTTGTATATGCACAAGTTTGCTTGACAAAAGCAATGTCAAAAGGATGAAAGTTACTCTAGATGGATATGAATAACACCTTTCTATATAGTAATTTAGAGGAAGAGCTTTACATGAGTTTTAAGATAACTAGGGCCAATAAGGGGTTATTAACTTTGAAATTTGATGTACGGACTTTGTCAACAATCACAAAACTAGTTCTCCAAAGTAACAACCTTAAAAAGGTATTGATTCTTTTAGTCCCTTGTTGATTATTCACTATTCACATGTGGTTAGGGTAAATTCTTTATGTAATTATTAATATGTATGGATGATGTTATACTAACAGACAGTGATTCGATGATATGCTTGAACTTTAAATGTTATATAAACAAATGCTTTTATGTCAAAAACTTGAGGAACTCTAATATGCTTTGGACACATGCCAAAGGAAATATGCTTTGGATATAATATTAGAGACTAGCTTCCTTGAGGGAATACCTGTTGACTCCTCCGATGGAATGAGGATATAAATTACCATTGGCAGAGGACCAAGAGATAAATACTGCTTGGATTTATTGATGACTAGTTGGGTAACTAATTTATTTGATGATTACCCACCTTGAGACTGCCTATTTAGTGTATTTTTTATCTCAATTAGCATAAATACCTTATAAAAAACACCCCAAGGTAGCCATATGAATGGTTGACTACCTCAAAAGTAACCCTAAACAGGGGATTTTAATTTACAGAAATAGTGATATGAGGCTATATGTATACCACACTTTTGATTGCACAAGTTGCCCAATCACATGATGATTAATGATGAGATATTTTTCTGTACTTGAGCAATCGTTTATATCATAGAAGAACAAGAAGCAGAGTATGGCATCTCGATCTCTAGCATAGGTAAAGTATCGTATAATGGCAACAACTACTAGCGAGCTGATTTAGTTGAAGTCTTTATCGGTACCCTTTATGGGGGTTTACGATGGACCAACGAAGTTATATTATGATATTCAATTTGCTATTTGAATAGTAGTGAATCATTTATTTCATGAACAAACTTATTGAATTTCAAAATGCAGATAACATGATAAGATCAACTAGACATCATTGATACTTAAACAAAAATTACTCACAAACTTTTTATTTTTCTTATCTACCAATTAAAGGACTTGCTTTAATGTTACGGAATTTTATTACCACCATTTTTTTGGTTCTATTTTTGAAATTCTGAAAGAATGTAATTTTTCAAAATTTTTGATTTAGTCAGTTGATTCTAGGACCATCAAAAATAACACAAATATAAATTAACGTTAAAAATTTGTTAACGCAGTTCGGCACACCTTGCCTATGTCTGTGAGGCCTTCACCTAGCTTAATATTTTCACTAATGACAATAGTTTTATACAAGGCTTTACTAAGCTGACTCACTTAACCCTCGACACTATCCCTCATCCTCACACTCTATAAAAGCATTTCACACTCAATAACATGATCGACGCATATTAACCTCAACAGAGGATTTTCTCAGCAACTTTTAATGAAAAAGATCATGAAAAAACAACTCAAGCAATTAAAATAATAAAGAATATAGACGAATACACTTAAGACAAGAAAAATAACTTCCCTAATAAATTCACCCCCTTCAATGACGGATCGGAAAGTAACACTATCATAGTCAACTACTGGAATTTTTTATACATCATCTCCACTATTGACAACCACTAAAACAAACACAATCAATAACCAATCAGCTCAACAACACATACCTTGAAAACCAGCAGCTAAGATTTAGACTCAATATTGGTTCAACAAAAGAGAAGACTGCAACTGGCCATCAACATTTATTCAGCTCCTTAAAATCATAAAAGAATAATAGAAAATGCAGCAGTGATAATCCCACGGACACGCATCAATGGTCCAACCAAATCACCCAAGCACCAAATAGAAAACAATCACAGCTAACTGGACTCCCAATCAACCACCACATTTGAAAAAATGCAGCTACAAGAATTTTTACCCAATCACGAAATTAACCAGTCAAGACCAAGCAGTAGCAAAACTACCCATTCAACAATGCATCCATAAGAGAGACGATGCACACACCCAATTAACAACAACACCACGAAAGAAAATTGCATACCAACAATTCAGCCATCGTTAGTGATACGTCAAAAAAATTACTGTAGCAAAGACAATACATCCTAGGTTATGTGATTTAACAAACAGGTTTACAGGAGATAGAGTTTTATCTAAAACCCGAACAACTACTAAACATTATCGAAAATCACACTTAAAATCCCAATTGCCAAATCATCCAATAACTGTCATTTTTTCTTTTCCAAAAATGACAACATTCAACCGACTACACACATGGATCCCAGCCATATGACATCTACCATAATCAATTCAAAATGCCTAGAAAATTTTAATCCTTAGATAGCCATTATCCAAAAATATACTATCTGTTTAAATCTCATCCAATTACAGAGTCTCACATAAGATAATATTCATCATAATAATATTCCTCGAATAATTAAATATGTCCAACTAAAAATAATGCCCAAAATATCAAAACACATATCTTAACAATCTTTATATATTTTTGTTATCTTATTTTGTTATTATTTTGTTTTTGAAATAGTATAAACTTAAATATCATAATAATGTAAACAATCATAACTGTCTTATGCAACTATCATAATAATAATGTAATTTTTATAATTACAAGAAAGCCCTTAGATAAGCACCATTATGGGTGTCCATATCATTCATCTCCCACTCATACATAATGAAATTTACTGATTAGAATTTTACGTTTCTCTTACTTATTTAATAAACCATATGACAATATACAACGAGAATACACTAAGATACATTTGATAGGAATATAAGACATCTTTACTAATAAATTAATTCTTAAGTAGATTTAGTATAATATCTCAGATCATTCATTATATAAATCTCCATCCTAATCTCGTTATATAAATTATTCATATTCTTCTTGCCTTCTACATAGAATTTGGGCTCTTTTGAATATATCTTGACGTAAACTTGGATTTATTATTATCTTCCTTATTTTTCAATTCTTTGAATCAAATTAACTCGTCTTTTTAGACTATCCTATAATATCTATTCATTTAAGATTTTCTAGCTACATTCTAAGATAGTGTTAAGTTTTGTGTATTGATATTTTGGGCATTATTTGTAATTGGACATCTTTGATTATTTGTGGAACTTAACTTTGACAAGTATTATATTTTATTTGGGATCTTTAATGATGAGGTTTATTTTGAGATTAAAAAAATCCTAATCATGATAGGATTTAATTGAAATCAAATCACCATATCTTAACTAAGATAAGATGCAACTTCTGGTAATTTTTGGACTCTTATTTGACAACTTATTTTAGGGATAATGGATATCTAAGGTAGCTTGATTTTTGGAGATTTAACTATTTTGCAACTGCAAATTTTCTATGTTTTTCTGATTTTTGTGATTGTATTGTTGTCATTTTTGGATGGAAAAATGACAGGCATATTGTGACTTGGTAGTTGGAATTTTTGGGGTGTTTTGGATCATTATTTGCAACTGATTTCATAGGGATATGATCTAAATCTGACAGCTACATTTTCCCTAGGTGTAGTGCAATTTTCTGGGTTTATTTGTGTGGGAAAAATGACTACAATGTGATGATTTGGCAACTATAATTTTAAGTATCTAGAACTTTTTTAGTGGCAGATTTTATGGCAATCCTATCTAGATTTGTAGTTGTGTTTTACTCCATTGGTTGCGTGAATTTTTTGGTCTGACTAGATATAATTTTTAAGTGAAAAACGTCCAGGGGACATGTGATTTGGCAGTTGTAGTTTTGGAAATATCGAGTTATCATTGGTAGCAAATTTTACAGGATTAATGTTATCTTTTGGCATCTGCGTTTTTAAAAGACAAATGAATTCTTGTACAACTGCTTTATCATTTTTATGAAGTGAAAAACGAGTAATTCATCAATTTTGTAGCTATGTTTTCTTTGTTTTTGGGTGGACAATTACATGCTTTATTGAGCTATTCTTGGCAGCTGCGTCTCTCTATATATGGATATATAATTGGCTTGCTGCTTAATTATTTTTAGACGAAAAATGTGCAGTAATTTTGTCAATTGTGTCGTTGCATTTTTGTCAAGTTTCGGTGATGAAATGTATGACTTATTTGGTGATTTCAGTAACATTTTTGTGGTTGTGTTCTACATGTATAAACTGTGATTTTTGGACAGTTGCTTTGTAGTTCTTTGAGAGGAAAAACGTGCAGATTTTTGGTGGTGTGTGCAGCTATGTTTGTATGATATTTCAGTGATGAAACATTTGTTCGTTTAATGATTTTTTTTGTTGCTGTGCGTGGGATGTTTTAGTGACAATATCTAAGCCTCACAGCAAATTTCTTGGTGGACAACTTCCTATTCTTTCATTGAATAAGCTGGATTTAGAGGAGTTGTTTTTCTTATCTCGAGTGTCTTTGTTTATGTTCTTTATTATTTCATTCACTTGAGTTGTTTATTTTCATTCTTTACTGTCAAATACTATTGAGAAAATCCTCTATTGAGATCGATGGATAGTGTCAAAGGTTAGGTGAGTTAGCTTAGTAATACCTTGAATAAAACTATTGTTGTATCACAAGTGAAAGTATTTAAGATAGTTGAGAGCCCCGAAAACGTAGACAAGGTATGTCTAATCGCATTACCAAATCTTGGGTATTGATTTGTTTATTTCATATTTGATTTTTTTTTCGTATTTGTGAGAAAACTTATCGCTGCTGCGGCTTATTCATAATTTGTGTGAAACTACATCCTTTCGGATTTTCAGTTAGTATCAGAGCGAGTCATCGAGTCAGAATTTGGTACATCAAGTTAGTGTGGATCTGTGTTTCGTAATTATAGCTATAAGAGAAGGAGCATCAATCATTAGGCCTCCGTTACTAGATGGTTCGAATTGCTAAGTTTGGAAATCAAGAATGGAAGTATTTATTCAAGCACAAGGCACTATAGCATAGACTTCAATGTTGAATGGTTGGACACATCTAATGACGATTGAGGAAAAGAATGAAGCAGTACCTAAAGATCCATTTAAATGGACAAGAGTTAAAGCAGAGGGAGTGCTTAGCAATTATCATACATTGAATGCAATCTTCAGTGCTATCAATAAAGGACGTTTTAATATGATTTCTACATGTGAATCGACGAAAGAAGTATTGACACTTTGCCAACTATACATGAGAGATCAAAATCTGTGATAGCGTTGAAACTTCAGATGTTGGCTGTGAGATTTGAACAGCTGAAGATAGATAAGAGTGAAACTATTGGAGATTTCCATAAGAGACTGTGTGACATGGAAAACTAAGCACATCAACTTGGGAAGAAGTATTCGAATTTGAAACTTATTAAGAAGACATTAAGATCATTGCCTCTGAGATTCATACCAAAAATTGTAACCATAAAAGAAGACCATGATATCAATTAATTATCTTTGGATAAGGTCATTGGGATTCTTACCAACTTTGAGATGAATTTTTTAAGAGATAAATAAGAAAAGAACAAAGGATTGGCATTGCAAGCCCAGATTAAAACCTTGAATGACTTAAGAGATAAATCCGATGAGAATGAGGATATGGAGTTATTGATAAGAAATTTCAGCAAGTGGTTAAGAAGTTGAAGACAGATAAACCCGAGTTTAGGGAAAACGGTGGAAGCTCATCAAATAATAACTTCAAACAACAAACTAAAACTCAAAAGGTTGAAAAAAAAGTAAAGGAAATTTAATGTTATGAATGTCAAGGCTTTGGACATGTGTAAGTAGTTGAAGAAGAGAAAAGGGAAGTCTTATATGAGTGCTTTGAGTGAGAATGAATCTAGAAGTGAGTATGGTAGTAAAAAGGAATTTGTAACAATAATGCTACTTTAGTTGCTTTACATAACAAAAGTCTAGTTGCTTGCTTAACAATAACTAGAAGGAAAAAACTGATGATGAAACCATACGTAAATCAATCTAAAGTTTCAGGAAACATTTAGATGAACCAGTCAAAAGTTTAATTTTAAATTATGACAATGATTCAGAGGAAAAAAGTGAGGATATTTATAAAGCCGGTGAGTTAATGTATGCAGAGTGGGTGAAAACATGTAAGAAAAATGAAAAGCTAAAGAAGGAAAACTTTACCATGAAGAAAATCATTCAAGACCTTAAGAAGAAGTTGTTATCTATAATAAATGAACTTAATGAAACAAAGTTGAAGTTGATCAGTACAGAAAAAGGATAAGAATGTTAAATGGAGGTACCGAAAAGTTAGAAAAGTTGTTAGAAATTGGTAAGATTAAAGGAAATCTTCAAGGCATTAGCTATATAGGTGAATGTTCTAAGTCAAATGATGAAAAAAATGGTGTTACTAGATCTATCTGAGGAGAAACTTCAAGGAGGAAATGAAAATTTATACCTACTTGTCACTTTTGTGGGGTAAACGAGTACATAAGGCCAAGTTGTTACAAATTATATTTCAGAGTGATTACAATCGAAAATCTAGATAATCTTCTATGAATTTCCAACAGCTACGTTACCTAACCATAGATAAGTTAGAAAAGGTTAATTACAACCACTTGTGGCTTTTAAATCTATGCAAGCTGCTTCACATAATAGCTGGTATTTTGATAGTAGGTGCTCACGTCATATGACAAGTGAAAGAAGTTACTTGATGGATTATAAAAGTTGTATAGATGGCCACGTTATCTTTGGTGATGGAAAGAAGGCTTCGGTTATTAGAAGAGGGACCTTATGTGCGCTTCATGTTGATAGGTTAAAAACCAATTTAGTGAGTATAAGTCAACTTTATGATGATGAGCTATTTGTTAAATTCACTAGTGATGAATGCAGGATATTAGCTGAGCAAAAAGAATGTTTGGTGAGTGACATAAGATTGGCAGACAAGTATTATATATTGTAGGTCACTACCTCTTGCAAATTGTCCTCATCTAATGACAGAGATATTGTGATGAGGAATGAGGTCATGTTAGATTTTCTTCTAGGGGCACAAGGACCGTGTTCTTTACGTTCTTGAAGTATATTGATGTTGTTTATTAAAAATAAGGTTTGAAGGAGTTAATGTCTAGACTTTCTCAGATATTGATCTACAGGTTTTCTAAAGTTTAGGTGATTGGTATGTTTCTAGCTTTTCCTTACTTGTTGAATAGTATATTTGATGTGAGAATGAGGCTCTACTTGATGATTTGAAAGATTTGCTTCTAAATTTTGATTTACAGAGTTATCTTGAGGAAAAGTTTATGCTTGATTGGAGATTCGTAAGAAGATTTGGTTCTTCTATAACTTGGATTTTTCAAGTTTTATCTTGGTTTCTCTCTATATTGTGGGCTGTATAAGTTTGAACAATATTCATTCACTGGGAACACTTCACATGTATATGGATATAAGGAGAATGTGTTCCTATAATTCTTATGTGTCATCTTCAGAACATAAATGTTTTATTTGGAGTTGAGAGATCTGCAAAGGTTTCTTTTGCAGATTCCCTAATTGACAATGGTGATGTAATCATGACCTAAGTGAATATTGATGGTCTACCCACTCAGCCTAACAATGATGGAATACTCTCTTTTCAACTGAGGAGAGACTTCAAAGTATATGTGTAACTATGTGTCTTGCTTTTGGTATCATTTTGTCCTAATGGGGAGATATTTGGATAATTGGATAATTGTTCCTTTGGGATTATTCTTTCTCCAGATGTTTCTTAAACTTGACTAACTTGATGTTATGTGAACTAGAATGTTATTTGAAAGCTATTCGGAACTCGATGTTTGATTAAAAAGGGGTTTCTATTTGTTATGTGGATTTGATGTTGTGTGTCCAATTATACTCTTACGGGAGAGTTTTGATATGTGACAAATAATGCCAAAAAGGGGGAGATTGTTATTTTTTGTATTATAATGTTTTAGGCATTATTTGTAATTGGACATCTTTGATTATTTGTAGAACTTCAATTTGCCAAGCATTCTATTTTAAGTGGGACAGTTTGATGATAAGGTTTATTTTGAGATAAAATATTCTAATCATAATAGGATTTAATTGAAATCAAATCATCATATCTTGATTAAGAGAAGATGCAACTTTTTGGTGATTTTTGGACTCATATTTGACAGCCTATTTTGGAGATAATAGCTATCTAAGGTAGCTTGCTTTTTGGAGATTTGATTGACTATTTTGTAGCTACATTTTTACTGTGTTTTACGTGATTTTTAGGACTGCATTATGTTCGTTTTGGGTGGAAAAACGACAGAAATATTGTGACTTGGTAGCTGGAATTTTTTAGGTATCAAGATCATTATTTGCAATTGATTTCACAGGGATATGATATAGATCTAGCAGCTGCGTTTTCCCGGTGTGTAATGCAATTTTCTGGGCTAATTTGTGTGGGAAAAATGACTACAACACGATGACTTGGTAGCTGTAATTATAGGTATCTAAAACTATTTTTGGTGGCTTATTTTGTGACAATCCTATCCAGATTTGTAGCTTTGTTTTACTCCATTGATTACATGAATTTTCTGGTTTGTCCAAATATAGTTTTTAAGTGAAAAACATCTAAAAGATGTGTGATTTGGCAGCTATATTTTTAGGAATATTGAGCTATCTTTGGTAGCAGATTTTATGGGATTAATATTATCTTTAAGCAGCTACATTTTTCAAAAGATGAGTGAATTCTTGGACCACTACTTTATCATTTTGTGAAGTGAAATATGTGTAGTTAATTCATCAATTTTGCAAATGCGTTTTCTTTGTTTTTGGATGAGTAATTACATGCTCTATTGAGTTATTCTTGGCAATTGTGTTTCTACATATGTGGTATATAATTGGTCTGTTGTTTAATTATTTTTGTGCTGCTGTGTTTTTGACATGTTTCGGTGATGAAACATATGACTTTTTTGGTGATTTGGGTAATCTTTTTTAATTGTGTTCTATACGCATAAACTGTGATTTTTGGACAACTACTTTGTAGTTCTTTGAGACAAAAAATGTGCAAATTTTTAGTGGTGTGTGTAACTATGTTTTGTATGATGTTTTAGTGATGAAACGTTTGTTCGTTTGATGAGTTTTGTGATTGTTGTGTATGAAATGTTTCAATGACAATATTGAAGCTTTACAACAGATTTCTTAGTAGACAACTTCCTATTCTTTCGTTCAAGAAGTTGGATTTTAAGGGAGTTGCTTTTCTTATCTTAAGTTTCTTTGTTTATGTTCTTTTTTATTTCAATCAGTTGAGTTGTTTATTTTCATTCTTTATTGTCAAATACTGTTGAGAAAATCTTCTGTTGATGTTAGCACGAGATGATTATGTTATTGGGAGTGATTTACTTTCACGGGTTGTGAGGACGAGGGATAGTGTCAATGGTTGGGTGAGTTGGCTCTGTAATGCCTTAAGTAAAAATATTGTTGTATCACAAATGAAAGTGTTGCTGAGTAAGGGCTCCGTAGATGTAGGCAAGGTGTGCCGAACTGTGTTATCAAATCTCAGGTGTTGATTTTTTATTTCGTATTTGATTTTTTGTTTCTTATTTGTCAGAAAACTTATATCTGCAATAGTTGATTTATAATTTAGGCGAAACTACATCCTTTCAGATTTTCATATAGCAATAATTAACTCAATTAACTGGAGCTAGAACTTGAGTAAAAAGACATTTTAATTTAAGGTTCACTTAAATTCAAAGGAACCTAAAATATAAGTTAAGAATTTAACTTATATTATCCTTATTAATTGGTAATACATACATGATATGATTCATATTGCAATATTGACTCTCTTTCTTCAAAGCGTATATCTTTCCTTAAACACTATACAAATGATAGTTCAAGCATATCTAATACCTAATTCAAGTTCACTTGTTTACTAATTCAATCCACCTTTTTATAACTCATATTTTGCATATTAAGTAGAATGGGTGAACATATCATTTCTTTAGGGTCATTTCTAATAAATCCTTACGCTATTAATATACTTCACATATACATTGATCTTAAGGCTTAAGCTCTCATTTATTGCACAAATGAAATTATTCAAAACTTGTCTCATCTTCATTCCTATAAAGTAATGGGTGGATTACATGTGCTAGAATGTATATTTGTATCTATCTAACGTACTTTTGTATCTATAATCGAATGGTCAATACTCATTCTAACATTCATTCTAAAATTGAAATCTTAATTCAAAATCAAACATTCTTATATTTCTAAAATTGAATTCTTGTTTAGAAATCAATATAGAAATATTAAGTTTAATACTCAATTAAACATGTATTACATCAAATACTTAATAACTAACAATCCATCATCATTCATTTCCTTTTATGCTACTAAATTCCCTAACATAATTATAATTGATATCTTTATGTTTAGTTTAATATTGATATTTAAGCTCCTCAATACTTCATTTCAATACACGTGTTCACATACTATATAGTTTACATGAGACTATTGATTGTAATAGAGTATTTTCCTCTTCTTATGGAATCTTAGGATACTGCTTATTGCATAAGTGTTCATCTTTGAAAATGTGTGTCATAGAACAATTTACAATCCTGTATATATAGCCTTATCCATCTTCTTCATCTAAAATGTGGTTGATAGCTAATTTATTTATTTACATAACAAGCTCATTATTGTCACTAGTCATCAAAATATTATCCGTATATAAGGACAAAATTACACATTTATCATTGGATCTTGTAACATATACTTTATGGTCTTTTTCATTCATAAATAAGTCATATGACTTGATTACAATGCAAAACCTAACACACTAATAACTTTGAGACTATTTTATATTATATATGGATTTAAACTATCTAAATATGTAATGCTCTTGTCCTTTTAAAATGAAACCTAGCGATTGTTCCATCTAGAACTTTTCTGTCACTTCTTCATTTAAAAACTCAATCTTTACATTTATTAAATCAAAATCAATTTCAACTAATAAAGTTAAAATTAACCAAATTGATGATAACTTCTTCTCAAATTCAATCTCTTTCTATTATGTGTATCTATTTGCCACTAGACATGCTTTGTGTCTCTCACAATTATTATTAGTCTTTCATGTAGCAATGAGGAACTCATTTGTTCTTAATGTATTTAGATCCTTTAAGGAGATTAACTAGTGCTAATATTTGGATTGAGATTCTTAAAGTTTATCCTTTTTGTAATTTGGTATGACTAGATAAAGCCTTTTCACATTATTCAATTAATTATTTTCTTGTTAAACTACCATAAATGTTTTCCCTTCAATGTCAAAAACTATGTCTAGGAATCAATTTATGCATAGCGTAGACATAATTGAAAATTCTGAGAAATATATCTCTCTACTCTCATATTAATCCCACTTGAATCATATAATAATAGGAAACTCTCGTCAGGATACGAATTGATCAAAAACTAATTCGTCGTCTCCTAAATTACTCTCACTTAGATACATTCCATTCATTTGATCTCAACTTACTAGATCCTACTTATTCATTATCTCATATAGGGATAAGTTTTGAACTAACTTTTCTTGCTTTGAAAAACCATTTTCTAAGAATATAATATCTCGCGACTTAAATTCAGCTACTTGTTTATTACTTTATTCACCTTTGAACATATACCCTTTGGAATGTTCATAATATCTTTTAAAGATATTCTTCTTCCATTTGGGACCTAGTTTCCTATCCTTATAAGAGGGATTATAGATGTAGGTAACATATTCTCAAGAATTTAGATATGAAAAATCGGGTTTCTTACTTATCCATATATCATTCGGTGTGGTTAGTAACTGATTTAATAAGCACTTAGTCAGGTATACATTTGATCGTCAATAAAATATCAACTCGATAAGTGATAGGCAAATTCCATGTGCCATTAGATACCAAAATTTTTAAAGAAGAGTTCTATTTCTCCTTAACATTTTGTTGATGGTTCATGGAATAATCAAATTGTCTATCCAATCATTTTTTTCATCGCGTGACCTTTTGAATTGATTATATGAGTATTCTTATCTTCAATTATTTCTTTAAGTAGATAGTTGCTTGATCTAACTAATTTTCAACTGAAGTTATATACTTTTGGAAATAACATAATGCTTTAAATTTTGAAAAACCAAATAGATACAACTTTAATAAGTATAGTCATTGATAAAGTTCATGAAATAAGTACCTTAATGACTTTAATCTCACATTCATTTGGTCACAGATATCTTAGTGAGTTAATGGTAACAATTTAATAACCTTTTATCTCATACTAAATGAGTTTTGTGTCATTTTGTCAACTAGAGAATGCTCATAATTAGATAATTCTAATCTATGTAGGTTTTGTAAAAGACCTATTTGATTAATTGATTTATTTGATTTTTCCAATATGACTAAGTCTAGCATGCTACAAATTAGCATTGATATTACAAATATTAAATGTACTCAAATAAAACTAATTTATTTATTTCATAATGAATATATAAAATCATAGAGTCATCCAACATAAACCTATAGGTATTTTAATTGATGCGAAGAACATTATTATTTTCCCTACTGTAAAAATTAGTATTAAATCAAAGGCTAATTAGAAGTATGACATAAGCAAGAATTTTCTTTTTGTAATGTCCTTTTCTTTTTCTATTTTAATTAGCACTATTCCTTCTTAGGATCCTAATAATTATGGAAGTCTTTCTTTTCACTTTTCACTTAAAATTACTATTGTGCTTTCTCTTCTTATTTTTAGCTCTTTATAAGCATAACTTCTATGGCGAGATGAGCATTTTGTAATAATAGGTGTCTTAAAGCATTCTGCATCATCTTAGTGTTCTTATTATAAGTTAAGTGCATTTTTATATGCTCCTAACTTGGAGACATCGACCGTGTGATAGCTTCCATTTACTGCGCATCTAATAAGATATAACCATCATCTCTTAGTTCATTAACTATGTCTGACATTAGCTTCATATGCCTTGGCATTAGATGCTCCAACTTTATTTATTTATTTTTGATTTATCTATTTATTTATATATATATATCAAACTTAATAGTGAATAACTATAATTTTTTCACTATGAAAATATGTTACCATTGTAGATCATATGTCTTAATCCTGATTATACCTCATGAGCTCTTGTGTTACACATCATCATGTATGCTACACAAGCCAAGGATTTCTCTTTTAGCATAGGTTATATGCCTCACAACTTTTGTTATATTGTGCCACGAAATATATTCCTTAAGAACTTCCATTATTTTATGCAATAAGCTAACGGCCTCTTTCTCTTCCAATGCATAGCAAATTTCCATACTCCAAATTTCTAAAAACAAAATTCATCATTTAAATTTTCACCTTTAGGTAATCCTACAATAAAATTCTTAGACGCAATATTCATTTTCGTCAAACACGTAGTTTTTACAATGACATATTTGACATGTGATTGTTGTCATTTTCAATTAATTTGATGCAAACGTCTAAATAAGAACTTTAATTTTTTTTTCTATTACTTATGAAATTAGAAGGACACCAAGTTTCTAATCATCATCTACATAATAATTTGTTAACAGTTAACCATTCTATTTAGATGTGTTTACAAATATCTCAACATATATATATATATATATATATATATAAAATAAAGAATTGATATAGCAATGAATTTTAGTAAACAAATACCATCCATAAATTAACAGTTGTAATATTGATTGTTATAACAACTAATGTTGCGTACTACTATAAATAGAAATGTACTAAATACCAAATAAAAGTGAGTAACCTTCTCTAACTAAATGCATGAAATTCAACGAGCTCTTAAAAAATGGAGTCAATTAGTTCTTTAGACAAATCGTTAAAGTGCATATTAGCTATCAGCTCTATTATATCCTTTGATAGTCCACTAGAATTAAGACGTATATATACTTCCCTTCTCCTATGATTTTTGAAACAATTTTACAGTATCCAAATATTCGTGTGGATACGATCCAACAGAGTATTCCATTTGTTCAACAAATCTCGAATTTACCCAATAACATGTGCCGACATGTCTATCCTTGGGCACTATTTGATATTGATCCAATTTTTCCTTCATAACGTTCACGTGATTTTATTGTGTTGGAGTTCTACTTCTTAACTATTACAACAATTTTTCTTAAACTAATTCAAGAAAAACAATATTCAACAATTTTGAATAATAAGTTGAAATGCATCCATGACATGAACATCTCATTAAAAGTAATTTTTCTAAAATCAATATACATATTAATTCAAATTAATATCAAAATATTAATTTGAAACTTAGTATTTTGTTTATTAAAAGTTCAAACTTGTGTAATCTTCTACTCTAGACACTCTAGCCACCTTAAGAAAACAAAAAACCAAAACATAGCCGTGATTCCTTCTAGTATCTCTCTCCACCCATCATCTGCACCACCACCAACGAGGAGGGTGGGACCAGACGGCGAACATACCTCTGATGCCATGCTCGCCAACGGCGACAACCAAGACAATAATATGACGGTAACATAGAGAAGCCTTTAGTACCGGCATCCTCGCATCGCGCGTCTCTTATTTTAGTAGGCACCATGTTTCTATACAACCAATTATTGGATGAAATTTTCACAAAAAAAGCACACGACTGTCGTTTTTACAAACCTAGAATGGGTATTTGCTTAATCGTGGGTTATTTAAATGAAACCACTCGAAATACTATTCTGATAAAATCTGAAAGAGCAAATAAAAAGCACTGTTGAGTTTTGGTTCCCATCTTTGATTTTTGGTGTTTCCAAATGAACAAAAAATGGTCGTAATACCCCACTTAAAAATCTCATTTCTAGATACTAATATGTAATTCAAAGCCAAAAATACTTGGACAAAGTATTTATGTTTTTGTGCGAAGACCCATTTTGTCTAGTTGCGAGTTGTAATCCAGTCGTTCTGTCATACTTCTAGTCTTTTACACATAAGTATTGAAGAAAGGTCCAAAAAGAATGTTGGTAATCATAACATAAACATACTCTCAGGATTGCAGCACAAGTAATCCTAGTCCTACTAGAGTAGAGCAGTGACGTGTCTATTCACGCCTATCAGGTATTTTTATAGAGCTGGGCTTCGTATCAGGTATATCCTTTTCATTTTTCTATTTATTTCTATATTTTTTCATTATTATCTCATTTGTATATAGGTCTATTGGAAACAGTCTCTCTATTATGTAGGGGTAAAGCTGCATATAATCAGACCTCTCTAAATCTCGCTTTATTGCGAAATTCCAAACCGAATGACAAAGATGGTGATGATATGAAGACCATTTCATTATTTTGAGTGTGAAATGGATCTTGTGAAATAGATTTGATTGCAGATTTCAAAACGCAAATTGGTTTGACAATTTATTTCACAAGCCAATTAGCAACCATCAATTGCTTTCTATACAATGACAGAAATACTATTACCAGTTATATTCATCTTATGGTATCATACACATTAAACAAGAGAAAATTATAAACTCTTAAAAATAGCAATTATCATTTGAAGTATGGAAACAAAAAAACACGATCAAGATGAATTTATAAGTTTAAATTAAGGGAAACTTTGGAATAAAAGATGGATAATTATGAGTCAAATTATCCTATTCCAAAAACAAACATTTAGTATACATATTAGCATTCGGGTGCAAGTTAATCAAAAGCTTTGATATATCAATATTAATAACAAAATCAGATCAACTATATTTACCTTGTTGCTTTTCTTATTCATCAATTAAAAGACTTATTATTACGCTGCAAAATATTATGTGCTACTTTTGCTTTTATATATTTGTTATTATCTGATCTTCTTATTATTTTGTTTTTGAAACAAAACACAAACTTAAATATTATAAGGATGAAAATAATAGTAATTTCTTTGAGTAGTTATCAGAATAATAATGTAATTATCTTATATGTCCATATCTTATAAATACATGAAGATTAACCGCCATTATATTATGGAGAAATACTATTGAAAATATTGTTACGACCCAAATGGGATTACATTTTCATCAAGACTTCTGGTTGGCAATAATTCTTATTTTCATTGCATAAATGGAAATTTATCGTCTTCGTATGTTAATTTGAGAAATAATTAGATAATATTTTACTTTAATAAAAATTCTTAAAATTGGAAATTTTTGTTTTGAAAAACCAATTATTTATTATATGTATTCATATAAATATATTTTTTAATATTGAATGAAAATTGAATTTTCGAGATTAAATCCCCTACTTTTTTCTTTTTTACTTTGTGTTTACTCTGTTTAAATAACAAATATTTATTTAATAAATAGGACCAATAAATATTAAATGAATAGAGAATAACGAGGTGATCTGAACGCGAATTTTCAAGGTCTGTCCGTTTTGTACAAGTACACGAATCCACTCAATTCAGCATTTTGTTTGTGACACGACCTTGTCAAAGTCGTGGCGTCGTACTGGTCAAGTGGTTATGTCAAAGACGTCCTCGTCCGCGTAAGCATGTCTGAAACTGCAAAAGAAGATTTGACAGGAAAACACGGACTTCTCGAGCCGCCGTCAACGTCATGTGTGCGTCAATGCTAGTAATCGTTTCGCTTAGTTTAGTCCTCGCTCGGCAAGTCTTGACGCGTTTCTTCCTCTCTAATTTTTCTCTACTTAAATTAAATCGAGATACTTGACAAAGTGAGAATTTCAAAGAACTTGTTGACTTCTTTAAAATAAAAACTTCAATTCCAAAATTATTTAAAATTTTTATGACAAAAGGTCTTATTTTAATCATAAAAATGATCCAACAGATTTTAGAGTTTATCAATTTGACTCAAATTAAAATTTAAAATGCATAATAAAAATATATATTAATTTGATTTCAAACTTAAATGTGTATTTATATGAGAAATTTATTTTTTAATCGAATGGAAAACATACTTCAAAATTGTTCTTTAGAATGTTACACATATGAAAATAATATTTTTAATAAGATGAATTTTTAGTTGTCATCGACCAACTTAAAGCTGACAAAAAATTATTTTTAATATTTTAGAGTATATAAAAAATGATCAATATTTTTAAAAATATCTTAATTATATTTCTAATCCATTAAATTTTATTCAGCCTTAATCTCATATGAAAAAGATGCACTCTCCAAACTTTGATCAAAATCAATAATTTGTTATTACTAAACTTATTTAAAATCCTTAATGTCTAATCCTATTTTCATCCAATTATAATCATTTACAGGTAAGAAATAGATGGTTTCTTTCTCACTTTTCAATGCTAAGGGGGTGTAATAGTAAATTGGTTTATTTAAGAGGTGAATACTTAATTTTGCATTGAATTATTTTTAGATTATGGTTAAATTAGGGCTTGATCGAGTTAAAAATTTGAATCGAGTTAAATGTTAGGGTTAAATCTCTTAATTTTTAAAAAATTAAATCACATAAATTTTATTGGTTCAGGTAAACTAATTTTATCACAATAGAAATTATTATTTTTAACAAAATTTAATTCTAAAAGATACTTTTGGATAAGATTAAACTATAAGTATCCTTTATGGACGTTTATTCAATAAGGGTATCAGAACGGAAAAGTTCTTGATTATGTACATAAATTGATGGAAATCGATTGAAATTAATGAGATTTTGAAGGAGTTTAAAGGGTTTGATGTTATTGATCATAACTATTTGATTAGTGTCAATGTGCAGGATAGAATTCTACATGCAACTTATAAATTGTATGATCAATTGCTCCAGACGAATGAGATAACGTAAACAACATTAATTTCAGGTTTTATGAGATGTGGGAAAGTAAAGTAATCAACATGATATTTCGAAAGAAACGAATATAAAACATGCTATTTGTGTGATCGTACAAAATAGGTTCAGTCTTGAAGGTCTAAAGTTGTTCTAGAATACGGGGAATATGGGATTAAGTCAAATAAAGTTGCTTTTCCTTCTGCGGTTAAAGTATGTGCATGCAATGAAAATAAAGAATTTTAGGTAAAGTTTGAAGGTTAAACCTTCCGAGTGATCAGCTTTACATAGGCTCGCATCGGAGTGAGATTTTTAAAATGACAAAAAGAACAGATAAATTATTGTTTGATTGGCAATAGAAATAAAGTTTTGTTAATCAAAATTTTAATTTAATTAATCTGAAAATAATAAAAATTAATAAAAACAACACCACCTAGTAAAAATTCGGTAGTGGTTTTTACTCTGACCTCTCCCTAGCGATTTCCCTCTTTTACCCTCCCTCCCTTTCTTTTCTTGTTTTTCTTGAACACCCACGAGCTACTACTATTCATCTTACGTCTCTAACAGTAGCTGAGGCTCTAGCCTCATCGGAGTGCCTGTCTCCAAGCCTCCTAGTAGAGTCGATGGAGATGGGGACTTCTCCCAACTAAGACCGGGGCTGGGTTTTCTCCTTAGACCTTTTTGATGGAGGCTGGTGGCAAGGCGGCACTACCTAGGCAATCTTCGAACAACCCCAGTAGTTCTAACACATGGCAAAAGAGGCTTCAATTTAACAATAATAAAGGTGAGCTACAACATTATAATGATGCGCTCCAAAATGGAGTTTTATCCCCTCTAATTGGGTTGTTGCAAATGGGTGCACGAGCTTGGTCTTCTGCTTTGATTGGTTTTTTTTGGACCAAGCGTCTCGCATTCCATACAATCAATGCATGAGCAAAGGCATGGCAGGGAAGAAAGGGCTAGAGAAAGTGGTGCTCTGTGAAGATGGCACAATGGTGTTTAAGTTTTATGATGATTCTCACCTTATAGAGATAATGGAACAAGGGCCTTAGTACTTTGGTGATCAACCTAAGTTTTTTCAACGATGAAAACTAAACATGGTGCTAGATAGGGGACAAATTGAGGTTATCCCCATATAGGTCAACTTCTATAATTTGCCAATGGAATATACGACTGATGAGGGGTTGAGTTTCTTGGCTAGCGCGTTAGGGAAATTGGCGTATATGGATTCTCAAATGACCTCCATGGAGTGTATTGGCTACACCAATTTGTGTATTGAGATTTCTAATAAAGCAATTCTTTTGGAATGTTTACCTATCTTATGACATCATGGAGACTTGATAAAGTCCGAAATTTATATTAGCTACCCCCGGCGGCCTAGTTGTGTTAATAAAACATGGATAACAATGGGTAAGGTGTTTAAAACAAGCTGGTCTGATGAACTGCTATTGTCTAACACCTTTAGCTCTCTCCTGTAAGCAACTCAGTTTAGGGAAGTTGAATATTGTGACATTGAGACCACTACTCTGGTAAAATCTCTTGAAATTTTTCCATTGGCTAAACAAGCGAGAGATGGTGATAACTTAATTCCTCTATTGATGACGTTGTGATAGATGTTGTAAAAACTGATAATTAAACCCAGAGCACGGGATTAGAAGGGCTTGAGCCAGTGAAGGCGGTAAGGGTGACAATAGGATGTTGCAAGGCTGAGAAGGATGTTAGTGCCAAGGGCAGGGTTGAGAAGAATGTTGCAAAGGATGGACGTCATTTATAAATAATCCAGAACCTCCTAGCATTGCTTTGCAGGTGCAGCAGTTAGTGAATCCGATGGGGATGACCTCAGATGTCAATGGTAGTATTGCACCTACTGCTTTTGTTTCAAAAAGTATGGCAATTGATAATCTAGACACTTATGTTACTCCACTTGTGGTTAATTCTCCTGGAGTTCAAGATGACTTTCGTGTTCATCAAAGTGCTAAACGTAAGTCAGCTAGGAAAAGGAAACAAAACCCCTAAATACTTAGGGGCTTCTCCCACTCGTGGCAATCCTTGTATGGAATCTCAGGGGGTTGAATGACCCTCTCAAATAATCATTGGTGAAGGAGATGGTGTTGGCCCCGTTTTCGAAGCCCAACATTCGGAGGTCAAAACGGTCTGGAGGGCCCATCGCTCATAAATTTTGGAGCAGATTCGGGAACTTCTAATTAGAATTTCAATCTGAATTCTTCAACTTTTATCCCCTCATCCTCTGAAGTTTCTAAAGACATCAAAAAAACTCTCAATTTGGTTCAGAAAAATAAAGAAGTTATAGCTAAAACACTTTTAGCTCTTCTTAATCCGAGACTGAACACTATACACTACTTCAATTTAGAAATTGAAGGTCTTGGGGCCTATGTTGAAAATTTATCCCTTCAGATAAATTGTAGCTCCATGTCTCGAGTTTGTTTTACAACCTAAATCAACTCAATTAGATCTCTACAGATCGAGACACCCCCAAAACACTGAAGCGTGTTCAGAAACTATCCAACTCATACTCTTTTAATCGATCCCTTCACATTGATTTAGTCCAACGTTTTCAAGTTCAGAAAAAGACCCATAAATTTTATGGAGAGGTAGAGGAATGTCTCAGGAATCCAATCCTTCAAAAATCACTTCATTTGGAGGTCGAACGAAGAAGTGAGGGCCAAAAGAATCAGACAATGTGCACCAGACGAAGTGCATCAGACGAAGTGCACCAGACGCAGTGCACCAAACGCAGTGCACCAGACGAAGTGCACTAAATGCAGTGCACCAGATGAAATGCACCAGACGAAGTGCACTAGATGAAATGCACTAGACGAAATTCATCAGACGAAGTGCATAAGACGAAATGCACTAGATGAAGTGCATCAGAGGAAATGCACTAGACGAAGTGTAGCAGACGAAATGCACTAGACAAAATGCATCGGATGAAATGCACTAGACGAAGTGCATCAGACGAAATAGACTAGACGAAGTGCAGCAGACGAAATGGACTAGACGAAGTGCAGCAGACGAAATGCACTAGACGAAGTGCATCAGACGAAATGCACTAGACGAAATGCACCAGACGAAGTGCATCAGACGAAATGCACTAGACGAAATGCACTAGACGAAGTACATCAGACGAAATGTACTAGATGAAATGCACTAGACGAAGTGCATCAGACGAAATGCACTAGACGAAGTACAATAGACGAAATGCACTAGACGAAGTGCACTTGGTCAACCCAGACGGTAAATAGTCAACCACAGACGATAAGCATAGATGATCTGTGATCAACTTAAGACGATAAAATATCCTAACTCTTGACTCTGATGTCTAAAAATCCCATATTATATATCGTTGGAAAGCTAAAAGGAAGATCTACAACTTTCTAGAAGGCACATTTGCCTCAATCAGCCTATAAAGTAACACTATCATACTCAAAAGGAAAAATCCTTAATTTCTCATTTTCATTTCAAATAAAAGAATATGCATACATAGCTTTAAATTCATATCAG
>JAOSBN010000006.1:2754890-2801861 GCA_027563595.1 Erythroxylum suave | reverse complement strand
ATTTGCTGAAAATCCAAGCTCAAGATTGCCCTTCCTCTCTCTCTTGAGTAAGGTTTTCTTGATTCCCTTCAAATAAATCAATTTCTATTTAATTCATATTTAAATCAAAATTCATAAAACTTCAAAAAAATCAAAGGAATGCTAAAACTGAATTTAACCTAACCTACCCATAGTCCATCTTGGTTAAAAAACCCAAAACCTAACTTAGAAATCCCAAAATCAATTGGGTTCATCTTTCTCTTCTTTCTTCTTTCATTTCTAACACAAACCCTAGCCTCTATTTAATCTCCTTTTTGAACCTAGCATAAGAAAGATGAAAACTTACCTCCAATCAGTAGATTTCTCTTTCTTTTCTTCTTCTTTCTTCTCCCTTCCAAGTTTCCTACGATTTTTCTTCTCCTCCTCTTCTTTTCTTCTTCTTTCTTCTTCCTTCCAAGTTTTCTACGACATTTTTCCTTCTTCTTCTAGCTTAAGTAAAATTTTAACTCCTTTTCTTCCAATTATGCCCCTCCTTAGTCATGTTCTCCCAAATTTTCCCTTCTTTTGTTTTTTATGGCTTTACTCCTTCAAGCTAGCTTAATTCCTTAAACTAACTTAATTCTAACTCCTTATTTGAAATTCCAACTTCTACATTCAATACCCCATTTATACTTGCTAATTTAGCAACTCAACTCTAAAAAATAATAAAACGATAAAATCAATAATAAGAATGAATAAATAAAATTAAAAAAAATTTGGGAGCCCAACAGATGGTGTGGGAGAGGAAGCCTTGTGTTATAGGCCTTTTGGAAACCAAAATAAAGAACCCACTCTCTCTCACTAGATCTAAGTTTTTGGGTGCTAATGGGGAGTGAATCTCCAACCATTGAGCACAATATAATAGCATAATTATATGTCTATACAATAAGGATCTAATAGGCATTCAGGTGATGGAATATTCAGATCAGCTTATTCATCTTCAATGTCAATTGCATGGTCTTGCTTCTACTTTTGATTTTTCTATTATGTATACTTCGAATTTTGGGTTTCAAAGAACTCAACTCTGGTGTGACTTGGAAACTATTTAGAATTGGATCTCTCAACCTTGGCTTGTGGTGGGAGACTTTAATTTGCTTACTTAACTCTTCTAAAATGGAAGGAGACAAACAATTCAATTTCAGGTTAACCAAGGAATTGTCTAATTTCTTGATCAGGATGGACTTGGTGGATCTTAAATTTACAGGGAAACTCCTTACTTGGTCTAATAACCAACAAGGTAGTCTTCTTCTTCGTAAGAAGTTGGACAGAGGTCTAGTCAATTCTCGATGTTAGTTCTCTAATTTTTATGTGCATTTTGGGGAGAATCTTTTGTCAGACCATGCATATAAGCTGACACATATGGGGGAGATATGTCAGAGAGAAGCTTCGCATTTCCAATTCTATAATGGACTAACATTAAGAGCTAGGTTTTCTGATATAGCAAGTCTATGTTGGATTACAGAAACTGTTGGTTATAAATCTTTTTAGTTGTCATAGAAGCTTAAAGTGGTGAAGGAAGCTTTTAAAGGTTTCATGTCCAGCAAAAACCTCCACTTCTCATCCTTGAAAGAGAAACTTATCTAAGCATAAATGCTTGTTATGAGGATTTGCATAAAAGGGAGCTTAAGAATGCTTAAGTGATGTGCTTCCAGGCATACACTTCAGCTCTTAAACTCCAGTCTTCTATTCTTTATCAGAAATCTAGAGTTAACTGGCTAAAAGATGGGGATACTAATTCAAAGTTTTTCCACTCTTCCTTAATAGCTCATCAAAATTATAAAAAAATATATACGCTACGTGAAAGTGGGGGATAGACCTACACAGAGCTGACCCAGCTACAAGATATGGCTCGCAATCACTTTCTTAGTCGTATGAGATCAGATAACTCCTCTATTCCCAGTCAGAATGTGGGACGGTTGTTTGAAGGGATGATTGATCAGAGTGTTAATGAAATGTTGGTGGCTCTAATCAACGAGCAGGATGTCAAGAGAGTATTATTTAATTTGAATCCTTCCATAGCTCCTAGGCTAGGTGGATTCACTGCTCTTGTCTTTCAGCACATTTAGGACGTAAACGGGCAGTTTTTTACTGAGATTGTACTGGAATTCTTTTCATCTGGGAAAATGCTACGAGCATTTAATCATACATACATCTGCTTAGTGCCTAAAAGAAAGTAATCCTCAGAGTATGAATGATTTTCACCCAATTTCCTGTTGCAACATTATTTATAAAGTGATTTCTAAAATTCTAGTTGAGCGGCTCAAGTAGGGTATCTCTAGTATCATTAACTTGGCTTAAGGGGCTTTCATCTAGGGACGAAATATTGGGCATAACATTCTTCTCCTTCAAAAGTTGTTGAAAGAGTATCAATCAAGCAAGAAGCCTAGAGTTGTTTAATTAAAGTTGATTTCTTTAAGCATTTGATACAGTGAGCTAGAGGTATGTACGGTATGTCTTGAAGCATTGCACTTGCCTTCTAAATTTATAGCATAGATTATAACATGCATTCAAACTCCTCTACTGAGCATTTTGGTGAATGGGATTCCTACTAAGCCAATACAAACAGCTAAAGGAATTCGTCAAGGAGACCTATTGTCGCCTTATTTGTTCACTCTTGTGATGGAAGGTTTTTCTCGACCAATAACTAAGTTGATCTCATCCAATGGGAACTTCCAGTTCCACTACAAATGTGAGTGTCTCAATCTCTCGCATCTCTTGTATGCAGATGATCTTTTTGTATTATGTGGTTCCAATTCTTAATCAATTACCATAATGATCCATGCATTGGAGATATTTGCTGATTGGTCTGGGTTAAAGCTTAATACCGCAAAAAGTTGTATGTATCTCTCTGCTGATACATAGAATCTTATTGAAATTCAAAATTTAGCTGGGCTGACTATGAAATCTGCTCCTTTTTCCTATTTGGGTGCTCCCATCACTGCCTTTAAGCTGAAGTATAACAATTGTCTCACTCTACTTGAAAGAATTAAGGCACGAGTGAATGCATGGCAAAATACGTTTCTATCTTATGCTGCTCAAATTACACTTATTATTTCTGTCTTAAGTAGTTTTCATATCTATTGGTCCACTTATATAGCCTTGCCTAGGAAAGTGTTTAAAGAGGTGGACAAACTTATAAAAGCTTTCCTATGGACTGGTAAATTTGCGAATGCTCATAATGCAATGGTTAAATGGAGTGAGATAGTGATTCTTAAGAAGTTTGGGGGACTGGGAATAGTTTCTATCTATTCAGTGCAAAAAGTTTTAATGCTCTATGGGTCAAATGGATTCATGAGTTTCACATGAAAAATCTGAATTTTTGGCAAGCTCCTTATGCAAAGGAGTTCTCATGGATAGTAACCTGGATGATGAAGCTGCGAGACTTGGTTTATCCTTGTATCAAAAACAAGGTTGGCAATGATGCACGTACTTGGCTCTGGTATGATAATTGGGCTTACTCCAGTCCTCTTATCTGGAACCCTTAAGTCTAGCAGTTAAGGAACCACATTCCTCTCAACCCAAAAGTCTCATCCTTACTCTGCAATGGTTAATGGTATGGGAGAATATCGAGGTTTTGACACTCTGGTACAATTCCTACCCCAATAGGTTAATGTCTTAAATGATGATTCTATAACTTGGTCTCTTGATCCGAGTGGTACATTTTCCAATAAACCTTGTCATTAACCACTTCTTGGGGGTCTACGCCAGTATCTTGGTTTCCGCTTTTATGGCGAAATTCCGTACATCCTAAAGCCTCTTTTATTACATGGCTAGCGATTCAAAACAAACTTGGGACCAAGGACACGTGGCATGGCAACAGTAATACAATTTGTGTCTTATGTAAAATGGTTCTCGAGGATCGGGACCATCTCTTTTTTCTCTAAAATTATTCTAAAGTAGTTTGGAGTAGATTTCTACATTTGCTATCTATTAATGGATATTATTATTCTTGGGATCAAGCTCTTAATTAGGCTATTAGAAACTCTTAGAAAGGACGGACTAATGCTTCTCTTATGAAAGTTGCCTTCACTACTGCTATATATTCCGTTTGGAAAGATGCATATAGCTTGACTGTATACTACTCATGAAGAGGGGAAATATCAAGTAGCTGATAGGATCATTAATTGGATTCGAGGTGCCTTAGTGCTAAAAATCTTCTTCATTCATTTCTCCCTATATGCGACTCACGTGGAATCTCTAGCTTGGCTTCCTAGAATGTTTTACTAACATTTTGATTCCTCTTTTGTTCTTGTATATATCTTCTTATATTAGCTCTCATTGTAATGATGTTATAGTTTTGTCTATAGTTAATCTCTTTTCAATTTCTAAAAACAAATCCCGTAGAAATGTAGAATTTAGAAAAGTTTAGTAGTACGCAACCTACCTCTAATTAGTAGAGAGATTGTTTCCAAATGACCCCACTTGAGGAAAAAAGTGACAATAATAATAATAATAATAAGAAGAAGAATAAAGATGATGATATGTAATTACCTTTTTGGCTAACTACAAAAAGGTAGGAGTTAAAAGATTTTTAAAAACTACCAAAATCTCTTTACGAATGATTCTTTACCTGAATTCTAAACTGTTAAAGTTTTCTACTGTGGATTATGTCCTCAGTAAATTCTAAAAAATTAATATACTATAAAATGTTAGAATTTCACTTAAATTTGAGTAAAACTATTAAAGTTTAAAAAGAATTTTTATCATTAACAAATTTACTTTAAAATTTATTAGATATTGTTGAAGATGCTTTATTTTGTATGAAGTGCTTTACATTCTACACAGAATAAATCAAATAGGCACTAATCTTGGTGTTAATGGATGAGAGCTAAAAATTCCTCTAATACCAATCTTCGTATTCATCAAGACAATCATTTTTAAAATTTACAAATGCAGATGAACAACTAATGACTTTTTATCCAATTTAAGTAGAAAGTTTAATAAAAAGATTACTTCTAAAGAAATTGCCTTACTAAATTATAGTTTTAAGTGTTTCGCAGTTGCAATATTGGCAGCAATGGTCGAAATTGTTATACCGTATTTTCTATAATTAGGCATTTAGGCTTATATCGAGCTCAACTATTGTAATTGTCTACGATTATAATATAATCCGCAGTTTATTATTTAAATCTTTGCCTTAAACTTATCAGATCTCTAAATACTAAAAACAAACATTTACCTGATTTTAGACGTTGATATTCCTTACAATGCTTGTATGTTCGTATTCAACTTGCACGAGTAGAGTACGGTTAAAGCTGGCTAGCTTACCATTATTATGAAGCATAACGCAGTTCTGAAGTAAGAATTCTTGACTGCACAGTTTCAGCATGTGGCCTACGGACTACTCAATTCTACATACAAGTTTCTTGAAAATCTACATAGAACACTGGTCTATGGCCCCAATGACCGCAAAAGAATGGCTTTCAAATCGTGCTTTAATAATAAGACTTTCTATGACAAAACATAGATACAACATGACAACCTGAGTGCTGAAAAATGACAAGTTATTCAAACTGCTGAATAACCGAGTGCTGAAAATGACAAGTTATTCAAACTTCTGAATAAGTTAACATTCAGAGGCCCACGATCATTAAAGCCAAAGACAATAATAAAGAACACGAGAACGATAGTATTAGATTAAGTTTATGTTCACACATATATGGATGTCTTTTTGCTTTGCCTTCTTGTACACGGGATAAGTGAATTCAGTCTAAGTCAAGCAAGGCTAATCATACGCAGGAAGAGATAAAGATGTCACATAATGTTTGTTTTTCAATGCTCATAAAATACGGAAAAGAAAGGGATGAGTGGATGGTGAAAAGAATGATGTCAAGTTAGGTGTTGATGAGGTTATTTTCGATGCCAGTGTTTATATCTCTTGCGGGTTAAATTAATAAATGACCATTAATATTTGGAAGTGGCAGAAGAAAAAAGATGCCTATTTCGTAAGTAATTGTCAATTAGTCAATGTAATCTCTTAGTAACTTCATAACTTAAAGATAGAAAGGATGTGTTTTCCATTGTACCCAAAATTAAAGATGCAATTTGATCAATAATAGTTATTATCATATTTTACATTTGAGTGGGAGCCTTGAAACAACTACTAAAATTGTTTCTTTATAAAAATATAAAAATTCAAGTCACAAAAACAATCTCTTTGTAAAATACAATGAGAAAGTTGTGTCCAATATGACTCTCCTCGTATCTTACAAAGTGGAGAGTCTTATACAGTGAATGTGTTGATTTTTTAATCAAGATTTTTATCATATTTTACATTTAACTTATAATTGGTTAAAATGAGAATTCAGTAGTTTAATTTAATAAATATTAATGATGATGTTATTTTTAAAAAATTATTAAAAAATAAACATTAGGAGCTATTTCTTGCATTTTTAAACTCGCAGGATTAGCTTTAAAAAGTACATTTTATGTTTTATCCTTTGAAATTTTCATAATTTAAACTTAAAATTCCATGCCCGAGTTGATTTATTAAAAGTTTCTGAAGGCACAAAGCCTCTTCCGTATAAGTCAATCGCCATTACCACATCCATACACATTTCATCATCACCAATTAGTTATCGCCCAAGAAGCTTAAGGATGGCCCCATTTTCGCACACAAGCCCCATCCAAATAGCTACTAAGCAGTGAGCAAGTAACCAAGCATTCATTCATCATCTAAAGCTGTTATGGAATCACACATCTCCTACGAGTTATGTACAACATATAGCTAAAGACATTACCAAGAGTGAGGGTCAAAGGAGTTTCATATGGAAAAAGTAACAGTACAAATGATTAGACTTTAGAGGAAAAGCCAGAAACTTCCCAGAAAAAGAGGGTTAAATTGATCGTGAAGGGTGGTCTCGCCCTCCAATGTGGTTAGGTGATGCTATTTTCTATCAACAGAAGACCAAAGGAGTGTGAAAAGAAGAAAGTCTCCCCACATATCTTTCTACCACGCATTCGTTCCAATCCAAAATATCAACCTTAACCCCTGTTCTGTTTCCGACAAGTCAGCCTATGTTCAGTTCGTTCATTCAAGGCAACATATCAATCTCAGAGTCAATCATCTCCCATCTCTTGACCACAAGCCATTCTTGTTGTCTATATTTCAACTTTTACAACTTTAGTTCGGTCTGTCGAGACCTATGCAACTTGAAACATGAACTTTGCAGCTTCACATGCCATCTTCTTCTTGGCAAACCTTGTTATTTCACTAGTCTCAGCTGATACATCATCAAGGTGCAACCCAATATGTGGCAAAACCCATCTTCCATACCCTTTTGGATTCTCACCTGATTGCCTTATTCCTTTGAACTGTAGCTCCACCGGCGATGCTTTCATGGGAGAGTTTCCGGTCTACTCTGTAAATGAAGATACTATAAAGATCAATCTTGAAACCAATTGCACCAGACCTGTTCAAGTCCTGAAAACTCTCTTTTCCAAGAACTACCAACCAAAATCAACAAACGCTATTCTTTTGCATAACTGCGCGAAAGTCTCATCCTGTAATTTAACTACTTTAAACGTGGAGACTCATTTTGAGACGGTTAAATGTTCCCAGGAAAGTAATATTAGTTGCTTCAATCAAGCAACTAGTGAAATTTTGTTTAAACACAGTGACTTGTCGAAACTTCTCGGGCAGTGTAAGTACCTTCTGTCATCGATATCTGCAGCGGATTTCCAGAATGGTCATCCTATGTCTTTGGATGTTCAGTCGATGGAGCTAACATGGTGGCTTCCAGGTGTCTGCAAGTGTTCAAAGGATGCTTACTGTAGAGAAATTAATGCTTGGAACGGAAAAGGGTATCGATGCAAGTGCAGAGATGGACTAATCGGCGATGGATACGCCGGTGGAGTCGGCTGCCGGAAAGGTAAGTTCGGTTCCCATAACTGAATGAAGTAATGGCATGAGCATCACCTACCTACCTGCCAATGATTAACGTCAAAAGGAAAACTTTTGTTTAATAACACTTGCATCACTGATGATTGTTATGTATCTTACAACCCATTATTCAGGATTTAAGATGATTTGACTTCTCTTCTAGATATTAGAACTTTAATCATGAACTCGTTTTTGGTATTAGGCATACATCTCTCAAATTTATGGTAATATTCTGTCATATTTTTCAATATCATGGAGAATATTACGCTTAGCTATAAACATATAATTGATTGTAAATTAAGGCATACATTTAAATAGTTATGTTTAGAATCTACACGAAAATAGTGTTTTTCTCAAGGGTGTATATGTACTGGTTTTCTTAATCAATAAGTCAGATTTTATCTCAAATCTCTTCTTCTCATTTGGTTTTCTATTTTTCTTTTTCCAAATCGTTTCTTTTGGAGTTAAGGACAAGGATCTATAAATTCTAACACTCCGACTCGAGAGCATGTCTTTGAAGATTCTAAGTAGAGTCAAACATGTAAACATTGCTCCCATCTTCCCACCTAATTCACCATAACGTGCTATAATGGCAACAACTTGCAACTTCTCTCCCTGTGCTAGACGTGACTTGGGATGACGGCTAATGGGTTGTCTTTTCTGAGGCAAAATGTACTTGCAACTGACCCCAGTGCAAGTGAACCAGTTCTTGTGGTCTAGGGTTCCTCCACTAGAACCATATGGGTCCGAACCATCATATTGAGAGTCCCATTTGCCAAATACACGATGGGAGGTCCACTTGGGGAGAACTCAGCCAAATGATGTAGATTGACCTTTTAGTACCATTATATGGGGACTATGTTTTCTCTTTTCACGTGTATGTAGGGTAAGCAATCATGGACTTTAGCATGCACAATAATTGTAGTCTAAGGGTACCCACTATTCTTGCAAGTTTAACAATGTGAATTATCAAGATGATAGAATTGTATCATCAGTGAAACCATTTGGTTGAGACATAACATTTTGTACAAATTTTCACTTATTAAGAGTTTCAAATTGAGTAGGGTTAAAGGGTGACTTTAGATAGATTTAAATAATCTTCTATCTTCAGGGAAAGACAGATCTTGTCAAAGTTTGGGAATTATTAAACTGATTAGTTAGTGTAAGACAAAAGGTGACTATGCATTCCTACGTAGAAATCTAGTAGGTTAGGGGTTAGGATGTTCCTTTAGTCAAATATAATCACACCAAAACAGAAATTTACTATCCTTTGCTCATTGGTAGATAGAATATCAGATCTTATCACTAATAAAAAATTATTTTAGTACGCAGTTTGAGTAAATATTGATGACTTAACATCAGGAATTGAGTTTGATCTAAATAATTTTGATCTAAATGACCAAACTTTACTGTACTTCTTGATAATATTCATCCAACTCCTACCAAAACACGAAGCCCTGGCCCTATTTGACACGCACATCGATGTCTTTATTAGTTCAATGTTAGGAATGCTATTCAATTTGCTTACTGGAAGATTTCAAAACCAAATTTCAACAACTATATGTCTTTATGTTCTTAATTGTATATTAGCTCATTAGTTTCAATGTTTGTACCATTTATTATTACCATGTATAGGATTAAAGTATTCATCCAGCTCTAGACAATTTAATAACGTTTACTAATTTTCTTTCCTGTGAACTCTTCAGATTGCAATGCTAGAAAGTACTTATCTGGTCACTGTGGAGGGGAAATTAGAATCGCTGTTATAACTGGAGGTGATCTTTCTTATTACCAAAATAGAAGGAACTAAAACTTTTATATGTTAAACATTGGTAGATGAGTTGCAACATTAAGTCTGCGAACTTTCCATGTTTCAGGTATTATAGGTACAGCAGCAGCTTTAATGGTCTGCATGCGGCTATGTTGCTGCTTCATCCGGAGGCATTCAATTTGGACCGCAAAAAGTTACAGAAGATGTTGCATTACTAAGGCTACAGACATTAGTATTCCTGTCTATCCCTACAAAGAGATTGACAGAGCTACAAATTGTTTCTCAGAGAAACAGAGGCTTGGAACTGGGGCTTATGGAACAGTTTATTCTGGTAAACTCCACAATGATTTGTGGGTTGCAATTAAAAGAATCAGACAGAGAGATACGGATAGCATTGAGCAGTTCATGAATGAAATCAACCTTATTTCCTCTGTGAGCCATCCAAATTTAGTCAGGCTCCTAGGTTGTTCCATAGAACGAGGAGAACAAATCCTCGTCTACGAATTCATGCCTAATGGAACTCTGTGCCAGCATTTACAAAGAGAGATAGGTAAGGGACTTCCATGGCCGATTCGGCTTGCGATTGCCACTCAAACTGCTCAAGCTATAGCCCATCTACACTCCTTCGATCCTCCGATTTACCATAGAGACATCAAGTCAAGCAACATACTTTTAGACTGCGATTTCAGGTCCAAAGTTGCCGATTTTGGTCTTTCCAGACTTGGCAGAACAGAATTCTCCCATATCTCAACAGCCCCTCAAGGAACTCCAGGGTATCTGGATCCACAATACCATCAGCACTTTCACCTTTCGGACAAAAGTGATGTCTATAGCTTTGGAGTGGTTCTTGTTGAGATTATGACAGCAATGAAAGTGGTGGACTTCTGTAGGCCTCCAAATGAAGTTAATTTAGCTAATTTTGCTATTGACAGGATAGGAAATGGGCACCTGGAAGAGATTGTAGACCCTGTGATTGATCTGCATAGCGATGCCTGGACCCTATTTTCGGTGCAAAAAATGGCAGAAATGGCTTTTAGATGCCTTGCATTTCATAGAGACATGAGACCTTCCATGGTGGAAGTTGCAGCTGAACTGGAGCAGATATTGCTTAGTGGACATGCTTCTTCCAAGGAAGCCAACGACATGAGCTCAACAGAGATATCTCCTTGTTCTTCCTCATCCAATGCCAGTGAGACGCCACTAAGCTCCAGTATCAAGAAAGCTGAATTGAAACATAAAAGTTTGCTTCTGTTGAAGACAGAGGCTACTAGTATGAAATCACTGGAAGTAGCAAAAAGTGATTCACCTGTTTCTGTTCAAGATCCATGGTTAAGCGAACAAAGTTCACCTTCATGAGGCTGTTTGCTGAATAAATGGGAATAACACTTTTTATTGATAGCTTAGCTTAATGGACCTGTGAATGTGATAACTTTTACAAAAATAAAAATTAAAAAATATGTATTTTAAATATGAAATCAATTAACAGTTATTATGTTTTAAAATGATTTATTTTATATTAATTTTAATAAACTGAGTTATTAATCCAAAACTTGAAATACTTTTTTAATTTCAATTATAATATGGCCTAAATTTTAATTATATAAAGTTTTGAAATTTTACTAATAAATACCTTACCAATACTAAACTAGTACATACGATAATCACAACTTGGACTTTAAGAATGCCACTTATGCAAGTAAGAATGCTCGTACTAATTATTCTTACTTGCTGCAATTAGCTGGTTGATTTTCGATTAGGCCCAATAAACCCAAAACGCCGCTCCATAATCGGAATCATGACTATTGTTGTTAAGTACCGCCAACCGTTGCATGATAATTAAGGATATAAAAAAGGGCCGGCCATAGCTCAATTTTAACCTGAGTTGATCGCGTAACAGGTTGAAATTAGGTGAGTTTAACGTGTGGTTTGATCTGATCGTTACTTTAAAAACAACATTATTTTTAACAAAATAATGTTATTTTTTTAAGTTTTCTAAAAAAATATATATGATAAGTCGAATTGACCCGGATCACAAGCTAAGTCATGGGCGACGTTGTCTCAAGGTCAAGAGCAGCCAGGGTCTAGCTTTAGGGGCTAATGGTTGAATTTATTTTTTTTATTGTAGTTTTAATTTTTGTTTTAAATTTTAATTTTGAATAAAAATAAAAACTATTTTTAATTTATTTTTTTGTTATTGGTGGTAATTATATATTAAATAAAACTTCAAAATATATTATTTTTAATTATTTAAATTCATTTTATTCTCTTATATAATATTATTAATAAAATTATCAATAAAATTATTTACTTTATTAAAAATAATTTTAAAATTAATATTTATTTTAAATATATTTTAATTATTAAATTAAAATTTTATTGCAAATTTATATATTTTGCAAATATTTTAAATTTTAAATATATTTATTAATAATTATTTAATTTATTTATTTAATTTAAGTCTAAAATTAAATAAATTATTAAAATATTCATAATTTTAATTAATTAAATATAATATCAAAATAATTGTTATTAATAATTAATATATTAATTAATTATTATGTAATTGATGCATATAAAAAATAAAAACTACTTTTTATAATTTGCATAAAATTAAAAAACTATAAAAAAAAACTCAAATAAATAAATTTTTGTTAAATTTAATAATAATAATAATAATATAAAATAGACAAATAAATAGAAAAAAGGGGCTAAGCTAACACAACTCATACTACGTTTGTCTTTAAGGTTTAAGGTTTAAGCCTTCTGCAAATAAGAAGGTAAAACCTCAGTTACTGTTTTTACTAAAACCCTAAACATGGAAATGCAATCGGTGTTTCACGGGTTTCCTCCTCCGAAACTAAGATTATCTGCTCATCGTCTCTTGTCCCGTAAACTTGTAACTTTACATCCTTAAAAATTCTATCTTGGTTTCATGGTTTGAATGTGAAGGTTTTTCGTACATCCAAAAGAAGCATTTGAACTAATCCTTTGTGTTTCTTAGGTTCTTGCAAGCCATGTCAGACTCAAGGATCAAGCACTTCAATTGGGAAGTGCCCAAAAATGTGCGTATCGGTCTTAATCTTGTTGTTTTCGGAATTGGCGCAATTAGATTCACATTCCTGTAAAAGTCTGCTTTGTTCACTCTGCTTTTTGTTAATTTTCAGTGTATATGCAGTCTGGTTTGAAGGGTGGATTAAGAGGGTTGTCAATGCCAATGTTGAAAAGAGTAGTCGTAATGTGTGGTTCTGGCTCAAATTCGAGTGATGAGACAGATTTGAAGTCTTTGGACAGGGAGGTCTATGGCGTGCCTGCTACTGTTAACAATGACGGAGTGGAGCCATTTAGTGGGAAATCGGGTTCGGTTTCGTTTTGTGGATTGACTCACCAGTCGGTAGAGGAAGGAGGGTTGATGTCAGCCCCGTTTAATGTGGATAAAAGCTCATTCCTTTGGCTGTTGGGTCCAGTTGCTTTGATTTCTTCGTTGATTGTTCCTCAGTTTTTTCTTGGCCAAACTATTGAAGCTTTCCTCAAAGATACGATTTTTACTGGTATCAATCGAATTTGGAACCTTTTCTTTCTTTTTCAGTTTCTTCTTTACGTTTTTCTATTTGGAAAATTGAGATTAGGAGCTTGACATTTGAGGGAGATTTGGAAATGAGGTGAAAGAACTGGTCTGTGCATAATTTACCTTTCTAATTCATGCTAACTTCGTTGTGATTATGCCATGTGGCCTTGCTATTTGTGATCTAATGGTCATGCATGCTACTCTTTTCTTCAACATTAAGTTGGACATTTCTTCTCTAAACCTGGACGAGGAAATTTCCTTTTTGGAGGATTTCTAGGCGCACCTTGCTGGTTATTGTTGCACGTTATGTTTTGTGTTTTCTGTTTACACCTTTTGTGAAAATTTTCTTCACATAGTTTCATCATTTTGCCTATTTTTGGTCCGTGCATGCTATTCATTTGGATTGAGAAAAGAAACAAGTAAACTCATCATTGGTACCAATTATTCATGCAGAAATCGTTACATCTTTATCATTTGAGGCCATGTTTTATGTTGGTCTTGCAACTTTCCTCCTTGTAACTGATCAAATTCAAAGGCCATATCTACAGTTCAGTCCAAAGAGGTGGAGTCTTATTACAGGCCTGAGAGGATACTTGACATCTGCCTTCTTTGCCATGGGATTTAAAGTCATTGTCCCACTCTTTGTGGTCTATGTTACATGGCCTATGCTTGGTCTGCCGGCATTGGTTGCTGTGGTTCCATTCTTGGTAGGCTGCATTTCTCAACGAGCATTTGAAGCTTATGTGGATAAGAGTGGCTCATCTTGTTGGCCACTAGTACCTATTATCTTTGAGGTGCATAATTCAACACACAGCAATTTTGCTTTCATCCTTTCTAAAGTGATACTCTTCATGCTTAAATTAGAACTTATTGCTTCTTTTAAAATTGATTTCACAGGTTTACAGGATATATCAATTGACAAAGGCTGCTTTTTTCATTGAAAAGTTGATGTTCAATTTGAGGAGCCTTCCTGAATCTGCACAGTTGACGGAAAGACAAAGTGCCTTATTTGCTATGATAGTGACCTTCCAAGTCCTTGGTGTGGTTTGCCTCTGGTCCCTATTGACGTTTCTATTGAGGCTTTTTCCTTCTAGACCTGTATCAGAGAACTATTGATTAACTATGTCCTACTTGTCTTCTCTTTGATTTTATGGCATCAACATCTGCACAGAATGAATTCTGTAGATGTGATTTTCTTCATGCAATAGTGATCAATCAAAGTTATTAAGTAGCTTCTCATCCTGGAGGAACCTAATGCTAGAAGTTGGAACATACCGGTGGATGTTTTGAGAGGTGTTAATAGGAATTTATGATTTTGTTATAGGAGTTCATGATACAGAAGGTTTCTTAGAAAAGATCAAACACATTTTGTGACTCTTTTGTAAGTGGCAACGAATCCATTCTTCATTCCTGCTCTGGGAAACCTGGCATGTTTCGATTTAAGTTTCGTGCCTTTAAAAGTTGGAACAGTCATTAACTTGGAGAAAAACTTGTATTTTCACAGAGCAGTATACAATTCGTGATTGTTTCACCTTTTCCTACTCAGAGATGACGTTATGGTCTAAATGATAGCCACGATGATATGGTGGAATTGGTGTTTCACTGACTTATCTTGTGACTCAAAGGTTGCGTTTAGGATGGTTAATCTTGCTTACTTCTCCAAAGCAAGCAAGTGGCACTATGGCAAGTGATGTAAAGTAACTCATCCTAATTTGTACACTATGGTCTAAACTTCATGTGTAGTACCTTACTCATCTCAAAGGATATTTTGGTAAGAAAATAAAATTCAACATAATCCCAAAATGATGAACTATGTTAAAAAACTCGAATGACATTTATCATAGTGAAACACCCCTTTTCAGCTCAAAATTAATTATTGTTCTTTAGAGATGATTGAGTGATCTTTCTTGTTTCTATTTGGAAAGTCAAACATTGATACGTTTGTGGAATGGATCTCAACTTGAAAAACTTCAGAAAATTCCTTGACTAAAGATTGGCAAGCTAACTCAAGCAATTGCAAATCACTAAAATGACCACCACAAGCATTTCCAACTACGTCAGACAACTGGGCTTCTCCTAGCAAACGCTTGACGTTTCCAACTTTTCGGTTCCTGATTCCACACGGGATGATGTGATCAAAGGGTGTCAAATCAGTTGTTACATTCAGAGCTAAACCGTGGTATGTAATCCAGTTGGATACTTTTATTCCAATTGCTGCCAATTTTTGATCTCCTGAAGTAAAATACCAAACCAAATGATTAGGAGAATTCTGAATTCCATGCTTTCCTAGAGCTACTTTCTTGATGAGGCACATAAAACTTTAAACAAAAACAGAAATATAAAAGCCATCCAGACAAATAAAATTGGGGAAATGTTGGCAGGGGAGTACTCGTTAATGATTGATAAGTAGGTATTAGCAACTAGTAAACATGACATGAAGTTGGATCGAGATGGCTTCGGTTGGCAAGCTTACATAGAGAGTTCACATTTTCCAAGAGGAGATTTCAAGCAGCAACTGGCTGTTAAAAAATGACTTTTACATGATTTGAACATGCAAGGCAATAGAGTGGTAGAAGTATGCTGATTCAGCTTATGCACCACACAACATGGCTAGGGATTTTGAATGGCTATCAACAGCAAGCAGAGATAACTCGTCCAAAAGTATACAGGCCAAGTTAAGAGACAATCAATATGCAAGGTGATCAATCACAAATGAAAAGGACAAAGAAGCATACCAACCCAAACTCCAGTTAAACCCTCAACTCGAGAAGCTTTAATGGAGAAAGACGAGGAAAGAAAACGAACGATAACCTCCTCAAGTGCCCTGAGGTACCAATGTAGATCCATCTTGTGATTTCGAAGATTGACAATTGGATACATAACGAGCTACAGACCAAGAAGCATGCATCACAAGTTATGGACAGAGTACCTTAAATACATTCTGAAATTGAAATCAACTATTCCCCGACCCTAAATAGTAAAATTCAGAAACAAACACACCACAGAAGTAAATGCCGATAAATTTTCGTTTTTACCACTTCACTAAAGATTCCCAACAAAAAGAACCTTTGGAAAGAATATCGTTTTCAAGTTTGGCTCCATTTTATGTTATGCGGTCGATTGAAGGTTATCTTCACTGCCACGGAATTCACTTTTACAAATAGATCCCCGCTTAAAATCAATTTCTTCCAGGAAGATCCTCAATTGCCTGTAAAATGTTCCTAAGTGAATTGCTAAGCAATTGCAATTTGTTCCATTTCAGGATACAAAAAAGTTAAGAGAACTGAAACCAACGTTACTTCAAAGATAAAATTTCAAAAAAAACGTTACTTCAAAGATGTCATATTTGCGAGAAGTAACAGACCTCGATTTCATCGAAACGGACACAAGAAGGCAGCAAAATCAAATTCCAGACGAGCCATTAGCAAAACAAACCAAGTACCTGACCAGGTCCATGATAGGTAACTTCTCCACCTCGTTCGGTCCTATACAGATCAAAAGGAGCATTCTTTATATCGAAATTCAGGTACTCTAGAGAGCTTCCCGTCCCCAATGTGTACACTGGATGATGCTGTAGAACAATAAGCGTATCTGGGCACTCCTCATTCCTCTCAATCATTTCCTTTTTCTCACTAACAATGCTCTTCTGCCAATTCCATGCCTCTCCATACGGCACCAGATCTTTATGCAAATCAAAAAATTTACACCTGGAAAACACCCCAAATTTAGCCCGTGAAGGTCAATAAGAATGCATCACACGAAAGAAGAGTAGAAACCAACTCACAATCTACTGTTTTCTCGAGTTATGGAGATGAAATCAGAGTCTCTTTTACTCGAAACTCGGTTCGATGAAAGGAGCACACGTGAATGAGGTGGGCAACCATAACATGGGATAGTAGAAACAGAGCAGAAGATTGAGGTTGATGCAGCCAAAATCATGAGTTATCAATATGATTGAGGACAAAATACTCAACGAATACGGTTACCGTCAGTAATCAAACACCCCAATAAGCAATTCCCGAACGAAAATTCTCAGAAACATCTAAGAAACTGAACTGGGTTCAGTATCGGAGCGCAGAACTGCTTATAAGAGGCGGGGAATACGAGAAAGTAAAGAAATTGGGCTTGAGCTTTGGATAGATATGTTGGGCTTCACCATACGGCCCAACATTATGTTGTATGTTGATATGAAATAAACAAAATTTTAAATGGAAAAAAATTCAAACAATTAAAAATATTCAAGTGGGATTGAATCTAAAAAATAAAATAAAGTTCGAAGTGAAAACAAGTGACATTTATATCTTTCTGAATGCTTTCAAAGTTATT
Organism: Erythroxylum suave; assembly: GCA_027563595.1. NCBI lineage: Eukaryota > Viridiplantae > Streptophyta > Magnoliopsida > Malpighiales > Erythroxylaceae > Erythroxylum > Erythroxylum suave. Next base: position 2,784,299 of record JAOSBN010000006.1, on the reverse strand, counting down.
TAATTTGTAAAATTACCCTATATGAGCTCGCTTTTGTGTATATCTAACGAGTTAAGACTTAGTCGTAAAGTTATATTATCTTAGTGAAATCACAGTTGTTCCCGACATTTTATAGACTTTGAGTGATGTAAATCCCAATAAATCGGCAATATATAAATATGTGAAATTTAAAAGTGTATTTTTATTTGTTAAATTTTAATATACATACATAAATAACTCAGTTTAATATACATACATAAATGATCATAACATCAGTTAATAATATCTTACAAATATCAGTAATAATAAAATTACTAAAAATAGTCGCAGTAACGACAAAATAGCAGTAATAACAATCAAAGAGCAATGATAGACTCCAAAACATTAAGAGAATTGTACTAACAAACACAAAGATAATCATGATTTATGAAAAAAAATTCTGTGCGTTTTTAGATGCAAGATCATTAATAATATTATCAAGATAAATATTATCTAACATATCCTTCTTGATACATAAAATAACTAAATCATTCAATCTTTCTTGTGATAATGATGAGTTGAAGTAAGTTTTCAATAATTTTAACTTTAAAAAATTTCTCTCAACTGATGTTACAGGACATGTATAGTGAAAATTACAACTACAAAAACTAAATATAAAATTATAATTAAACATTAATAAATAATTTAATTTTTGTAATTGCAATTTTCATTGAGTGATAAAACAATTAATAAATATTAATTTTTTATCACTCAGAAGTCAAAATCGTGAAAATCTTTTGCTGTAAATTTTGAGTTGGAATATCTTAGATTCATATTTTGATGGACTTAAAAAAATAGAGTGTAAGATGCCTCAAATGAATTTGTAAGTATAAGAAGCTAATGTTAACTCCAAATGAAAGTTAATGTTAGTCTTGAAAGCTGAAAATATTATGTGGTAATATAGGAATTATCTCAACCTAAATTATCTCTTTCCCTCTCAGCACCCATTAAATAACATTTAATAGCCTTCAATAACTAAGAGAATAAACGTGGGATTGCTACTAATTGTTAAACTGGGAGTGAAAATGGGTCCCGAATGAGGTGGGGCCCTGGGCAGGTGCTTTAACTGCTCCTGCCTAGGGTCGATGCTGTGTAAAGTTAATTGTAGTATACAATTGATAGCATTGAAAGTTCCACGTATTATTGAAACTTCTCAAATCTCGCATTTTAGCAGGACTCTCATTGAGTGTTGTTGTTGTTGTTGTTGTTGTTAAGTCTCTTTCGTAGGATAAGAAATGGAAGTCTGCTTTCTGAACACAAATTTTTTTAAATAAAAGGAATTCACAATCTCTATATTTTAAATGTATAAAAATATAGATGAATCTTTCACAATGCATAATATCTTGTTAATTATATGTTTTAATTGAATCACTTGATAATTTAATGATTTAAAATTAAATAATAAATTTAATTTAATTGGATTATAATAAACTCTTAAAAACATATTTATATTAAAAATATGAGACTATTAAATAAAATTTTAAAAATTCTAAAATTCAATTTAAAGATTTGAACTCTTTTACACTAAACGTTATTTAGAGATGTTTTCTTATAGTTAGATTACCTTAAAGAATTTTATGTTAAATTTTAGTTACTTACAATGACGTACTAGAAGTGAGCTGCAATTGAACATAAGGATGTCATATAAGTTAATTATGTTACTTCCAATAGAATGAGAGCAATTTGAGAGAAAAATAATTTTATAATTTTGTATGTTTTAACTATTAAAATAGTTACTATTAATACATGTTGTAGCTATACAATTAAATGGAATATTCCTTGACCTATACTGATTGTCTAAATATATGTTAATCAAATCCTTGAATAGATAACATAATCACCTTACATATACGTTAAAATTCCCCTTAAATTTAAGGTGGTGAAAAGTTGAATATCTTGAGCTTAAAAATAAATTTATGAATCATTATACTAGGTGTAATTGGTGATAATATTAGCGATTTGAGACTATGATGAAGTAGAAATAAGCAATATGGCGTCTTAAAGAACATGATATCTTACAATGTGACAATCAATTTCAATATATTTATTACGCTTACGAAAAATATTACTACAAGCAATTTATATTGCATCTTGATTATCACAAAAGAGAAAAGTTGCAAAAGGAGAAGGAATACACATATCTTGAAGTAACTAATGTAACCATATAAGCTCAAAGTTAGTTTCTAGCAAGAGCTCGATATTATGCTTCTATGTTAAAGTGAGAGATAACTGTTTGTTTCTTATTGTACCATAAAATGAGATGTATGAAGAGAGAAATAGTAGTAGACAATTGTGGAGCAAAGATCATTTTGATTTCCAATCCAAATAACATCACAACATGTTTATAACTTTATCAACATGAATGACAAAACTGAGGACTATGAAAGAGAGTAACTCTGATGTACTGAAGAATATGAAAAATAACAAAGAAATGAGTGGTACGAGGGGCGGATAAGCTAACTGACGATGTAAACAATATAAGTAACATTAAGACACGAGACTGTGAGGTATATAAGACTACCTACTAATTAGGGATAAAGAACATCATTGAGGAGGATTTTATTAGCAGAAAGATGGACATTAGGTTCAAATGGAATGTTGGTAGTCTTATTATTAGTGATTCCAATATGATAGAAAAGGCTCGTGATATGTTTTGCATGTCATAAATAATAGTCAAATTCTTTATATAAAAATTCAAAACATAAAAATTACCTAAATCCTTCGTTTTAAAATACTGACATAGTAAAACATTGGAAAGTGGAGATATTATAAATGTCATCACTAGTATGTTATAAATATAAAGGAGAAGATGAGTATATCCTTGATCTGTTTTGAGAAGGAACAAAGCATGATCATAAGAATTGGACTAAAAACCAAGGAGATTAATGGTATAACTAAATTTGGCAAACCAAAATTGAGGAGCTTGTTTTAATTCATACAAGGCTTTATAAAGACAACAAACCTTATTCGGTGGTTGATCATAACCAGGTGAAGATTGTATGTACACTTCTTTCTAAGATCATCATTAAGGGAGAAAGCATTGACATCCATTTGAAATAATAGGCAATACTTATTATGAACAACTATAATATTGTTTCCTTATAATTGATTTCATACTCCTAGGTAAATCCTTTAATAACAAATTGGAATTTATATCACTCATTGAATCCATTAGCTTAAGTCTTAATCCTATACACCCACTACCAATTAACAATATAATTATCTAAAGGTCAATCAACCATATCCTAAGTATCGGTGCTAATAAGTGTTGGTAATTCTTCTACTATTGCTTAATGTCACAGAGGGTCAAAACTTACCTTGAAATAGGTGTGAGGTTCTTATGGAGATAAAACAACAAAATAAACATAAAAATCTAAAAGATGGATAGCAGGTTGACTTACACAGTCAATCTGATGAGAAAGGAGTTGAGGAGTAAGAGATTCTAATGGGTGAGGAAAGCATGATTTGGAGGAGGTGATAGACCCACAGTTGAAAAAGACAAATAAGATTAGGCGTAGTTGTGTTAAGATACTAGAACAATTAGAAAATGAACCTGTAAGAGAAATATCATTAAACAATGATATGATGAAGTTAAAAAAAATAAATTGATAAGAAGGTTCACTAACTTAGATTTTGACGAAGTCAAAAATAACTTGTGTTCCTAGAAGGTCACATACTGAAAGATACGAAGTTTTTCAAATAAAAGATCCCAACACATATACACTTTATATTTATCTTATACCTTTGGAAGCAACATAATCATTCTTGTAGTTCAGTTTGGTGTATTCATGTGGTTAAAGAAGAATAAAACAAGCATTGGAAAAGACTTTAATAGCAAGTAGTCAAACGTTCATAAGGAGAGATATTACATATGACCAAATTAGAGATACAATTGATAATATAGACTAACACTAGAAACAGTTTCTTCCCAAAAAGTTTCTGGAAAGAGGAAGATATGATGAGGAGCTTAAATAGTATTAAGAATGTACATATGCTTATGTTCAACGTTATCATTCTGTTGACGGGTACTTGAATCATATCCTTAGATAATAGTTTCTTGCTAATTACAACGAAAGATCTATTTTATATTCTATGACAGTGAGCAAAATCATGATTTCGCAAAAAGAGAGTCTATATGTTTGCAAAGAGAGTAAATAAAAATAATTCATACCTATGACACAAGAGATAAATCCATATTTATAAAGAAAAACTATTAATAAAGGTCATATTATAATATCTTAAACCACATAAAGTATCTTAAAGAGCAGGTCTGCATATGTCAGATGAATAAAATCAAAGAATATCTAAGAAACAAAATCGTCATTAATAAAGTGTGATTTTTAGAAAGTTGATATGATTCAAAGTTTTAAAATCTAACCTCTACTGAAAAAAAACAGCAAAAATTAAAGAACCAAGTCTAAGATCGAGAAGATGACTAAGATGAAACTGTCAAACATTAGATGTAATTGTACCGAGAAGTTGGATAAAAGATAAAGAGAGAAAGGTTCAGATAATCGTCCACCTTTATGTCGTGTCCTAAAAATCTTGCTCATCTGTAGATCCGATATAGTATAACCATAACTTGAAAAAATAAGTTAACAATAAATTCACATAATTGACAAATATAAGGATATTTAAAAAGTTTTAAGGACAAGAAAAGTATCAGGCGAATATAACTTAGGTTTTTAAATAGTGCCTATGTTTTGAATATACATAGTAGAGTTATCAACAATATGAACAATGTGTAAAACAAAAGGAGTCTTTGGAGGAATGATATATAGGGGTGTTGGAGATCATGTGATTGTAACAAGTTGAATCAAACTACCAAGAAGAGTAAATATTTGATGTGAAAAACAAGACATGAGAGGAAATAGTATTAAATTTTAGTTAGAGTTGTTATAGAAGTGCACAAAAATTTTCGAGGAGAACTTGAGCGATATTCTCTGTTTTGTATGTTCTATGGTAGGAGGTTAAGAGCACTTAAAATAATTACCTTCTTTAAAAGTTTATCTATGTTGTTTTTTTACACTTACTCTTTTTACGATAGTTACAGAATACCTTCTAAGTTGAAAATTTTGATCACACATTGCAAATATTAAGCTGATGTCATGGACTAGTGAGATGGCAAAAAATGGGAGTAGGTAGCTGTCGTTTCTTTAAAACACGTGGTTTTTGTGAAGGACAAAATGACAAGTTTTGATTACGTTCCTTCTTTAGATGTAAATCCCAATCTTATGAATACTGTCCCGATATTAATATTAGATTTAGTTTTGGTGTAGTATTATACTGATATCAGTCAATATTGAATACCGTTTTGGGTAATTTTTTTAAATTTATGAAATAATTCATAAATTTTTTAAAAAATTATAAAATAGTCCATTAGTATATTTTAATGTATACTTTATAATCATCAACCCAAATATTCAAAATTTATAATAATAAAAATTTAAAATAACAACAATTTATTTATTTTTATTAACATTAATTTTTCACATATAAATAATGATCACAATTAATACAAAAACAAGATCATTTAATGACCATATAAATATAAATTTAAGATCAATATAAAGTATTTAAAATATTAGAATTTCGTTAGATAATAAATAATAATTACATCAAAATATCAAATAAAAAGAATAATAAATATCCTTAACTCTTTGACTATTGAAATTTCCAACAAGAGTTTATGATGAGGAAACAATTAACTAGAAGAAACCTAAAACAAAAACATTTGCGATCATATTGCATATATAAAATTTAACATATACATCAAATATAAGCAAAATTAAAAAAAGAGGAGAAATAAAAACATGGAACTTCATTCAATTGGATATAGGATATTTGCTATAACTGCATTGATCTCAATTCTCATTTGGTACAAATTATCATCATTGAGAGGAGCCTCATCATTACCGTCATTCAAATTCATTGCATTAAATGACATATCAATATTTTTCCATCCAAGATTATCATCCAAGTCACTCTCATCTATCAAACCATGTTCTTCAAAAACCCAATCTACCAAAAGATTGATATTATCAATGCAAATTGGATCTACTGAACTACTTGCTCTATTAAGAGTCTTATTAAACAATAAAATTAAATTATTAAAAATTATAAGAAATTATATCTAACTTAATAATGATAATAACACATCTTTTCTGAAGCTTTAAATTGTATTGAACAAAGACCAAGTCATTCAATCTTTGTACTCTGATCAATTTCTTTTCTTGAAATAGATAAATTAAAATACGCTTTTATTCCTTTCACATTCTTTTGCACTCATACATTTACTTAGGATTCTTATTGCAAACCTTTTCAATTCTGGAACACCACTTCTAAATTGATTCAACCAATAAACTGTAAGTCTTAAGACAAAAAAGTTGCTTATAAACAAAATAAAGTGACAATTAATTTTTAACAAATAACAAAAGTGAAAAATATATGCCTAGATTAAGTTTTGTTTTTTGTCGAATAGCAATTGAGATCTCAAAATCCCCATAATACTCCTTATAAATCTCCATTTGTGAGCTTAGGAGATCTTGCATCATCTCATGGGCAACAACTGTTATAATAGTTAATAGCATTTTCCTATTAACTTCAACTTTCTTTGTAAAACTTGGTCCGAAATAGACACTAGAATTAAAATGCCCTAGTTGCTAATAACAGAGAGTAAAGTTGTCTTTCTTATTTTCATTGATGACTGCAAGATAAAGTGTGTAGAAAGAAGGCCTATTTTTTAAATTGGCTTTGATTGCTTCCTTCGCTCTCTTTATGGCACCATAAAAGTAACTCATTATTGCCTTTTCATCACTATCAGCCAAATGAAACACTCTTACCAAAGGCTCACAAACTCAAATGACAAATTGACATTGAGACCAAATTTTAGTATCTTCATGTATAATTTTGGAAACCTCCAATCCAGCATTAGACCTAACATGCTGAGATGTAACTCACTTATCACTTGTAAACATTTGTTTTAGCTCTTTCTTCATCATAATAAAACAGTGAAGGGATAAGAAATTTATTGCAAATCTTGTAACAATAGGACGGCACAAAATCTTACCATTGGTAAAATCCTATCTCATTAAATTCAAGACTCGTGCATGACTGTAGATGAATTTTGTTACTCTTTTTGCTTCCTGCATAGTCTCATTAATAATAGAAAAATACCTGGCATCCTTTAGATTTTTCTGCATTAAGTCAATGAAATGTGTCATACAAGAAGTCCAAAAACAAAGAATTATACTTGTTTGTAATCTTCTTCCCATCACTTTATAAGTATAATCATTGTCAGTAATAAACTGAAGAATATTTCTGGCCTTACGTCATCTTCATTGAATATTTCAAATAAAGTATCAGCATTCCTAAAAAGGTCAGATATATCAATAGACATTGAGTCTTTTGTAGAAAAAATCAAAAAGTTATAATAGGCTCATGTCTCCTATTTGTCCAACCATCATATATAACTGAACACCCATAAGTAACCCAAGCAATTATTTTTTTTCCAAATAACTTTTAGTTTCATAAACAGAGTTACTTAAAAGTTTACTTATGTAGTCATCAATCGAAGGAGCTATGTATCTCGAACTGTAAGAGGCTATACATCCACCATATACTGATAATAATAATATTGGAAAGCATTAAATCTTACACTTGAATCATACTACCATCTAGTCATTGTTATATCTACAATATGAGTCGCTTCTCTTGATTATAAAACACTGTGAATTAAAGTTTGAGCGCTAGGAGTTGTTTGTGCTATAAAAAAATTCGATACTTGCCTTCTTATTTTCCTAACATCAAGTCCATATGCAACATTCACTTCTTGCTAGGTGGGGACACTACCACCTTCAACATTTCTCCTATCATCCTGAACACCAACAAACGAACTTGTATTACCAATTTCATAATTCAATCTCTCCCTTCTATCTTTCTCGTGTTGAGATTCTTCAAGCAAAGTCTTCATTTGCCATTTCACATCATGATTCACATTTTCACAAGGTTCCACATCTCCTTTAACCCCAGTTAAATACTTCTTTAATCTAATGATTCTTCTACTTTTCAAATGATTGTTACAAAACAAGCAAATAGTATGGTTTTTCATACTAGGGAATAATGTAGCATGAGCCCAAACTCGATCATTGTATCCTCCTAAAATAGTTAAATTATTAGGAATTCTTGAATTTCCTTCCATTTATCTGTAAAAATAAATAAAAAATGTATCAAAATAAAGAACACATAATTTCATTATCAACTACTATTACAAAATACGTATTGTTTAACTCAAAAGTCTAAACTAACACAATTACACAATACACATATCCATCTTATATAATATAACTCATTTTGTATGATTATAACATACACAATTCAATTTCATCGAACAGAATTTACCAATAAGTCAAAAACCAACAATTCAAGTGTTCAACATACACAATTACAAAATGCACATGTCCATCTTATATAATATAACTCATTTTGTATGATTACACCACACACAATTCAATTTCATCAAACACAATTGACCAATAAGTCAAAAACCAACAATTCAAGTATTCAACATACTCAATTACACAATACACATATACATCTTATATAATATATAACTCATTTTGTATGATTACATTATATATAATTCAATTTCATTTAACACAATTTATCAGTAAGTTAAAAACCAATAATTCAAGTATTCAACATACACAATTAGATAATACACATATACATTTTATATAATATAGCTCATTTGATATGATTACATCATTCAACAATATATTGAAGATATACACTCACAATATAACATATTCAACTTCAACCATAACTCACAATTATAAGTTTACAACTTACTTTATATAATCTCAAAGTCAACTGTGTAAACTAATATATTTTGTTTACTTGTACAATTCAATTTATAATACTTATAATTACTTTGTTTTCTTAACTAATTTTAATCAATATTGTTACTAAAATCCTAATTTCCAACTTTGATTTAACAATCTTTCATTCACCAATTTTAATCAACATTTTTAGTTTCCTGCCTATATTTTCCAATGCATTAATTTTCTTCATAAATTGACAATATCTAAATTATACTGAAATTGAACCAACTCACACAAATAATTCCAAATTTCAAATTCAAATTTTTCAATGCATTAATTTTCTTCATAAATTGACAAGATCTAAATTATATTAAAATTGAATCAATTAACACAAACAATTCCAAATTTCATATTCAAATTTTCCAATCCATTAATTTTCTTCATAAATTGACATTACCTAAATTACATTGCAATTGACCTAACTTACACAAACACTTCCAACCTTCAAACTTATATTTCCCAACTCACACAAACAATTCCAACAATTCCAACCATCACAAAATATACATACACAACCAAATATAACATAATTGCTATTCAGAGTAAAAAACACACTAAAAAAATCAGAAAATAAAATTAAATGTCGAATGGGTTTGGGTTGGGTTGAGATTGAATCTTGATTTGAAAAATTGAAATTCTAAATCTGCAGATCCTGTTAACGATGGTCGGTGGTGGACGATTGGAATCGGTGGCTAGTGGTGGAGTGGTGGGGTAAGGAAAGTGGATGGAGACATCACAAAAGTGCATGACCGTGACGAAGAAAGCAAATAAGAAAGATCTAGGAGAGGGAGAGAAGAGTTGTCACCGAAGAGGAGAACCAAGAGAGAGTGAGACTGTGAGAGAGAAATGTGATAGGGAGATGTAGTAGAAGTAGAGAGAGTAGTCAAGGGTAGGGGAGCGAGTTAAATATTTTGATTTTGCATAATGGTCCACCTATTGTTCAAAGTTTATGGTATCGGTCGGTATTTTAAATATCAGACGATACCATAAGAAATTGCTAGTACCTTTAAATACAGTTTCGTATCGTTTTTTGACCTGTATAGTATCTTCTAGTCGTTACCAATTGGTACAATACGAAACCTATATCATTGGTAAATCCTCGATATAAAAAAATGTAGAAGTTTTTTTTTAGAATGTTCATGCAACACGTGTGGGAATGCGAGGTGGAATTTTGAGATGAATTTTTTTTGTTACAACGGTAAGAAGAAGAGTTTAATATAACCATGGACAGTATTATCTCTAGAAACGTATGACTAAAGACAAAAACTTTTAATTTCCTTATAAAGGGGCCCTCAAATCATATAGAATGAGAGAGTAATTTAAGAGAAAAATTACTATTTTTTTGTGTTTCAATTATTTTGGAAAGTGGCAATTTATGAATGATTAAAGAAGTGAATCGATCTATCTGATTCAACTATAAAAATATTAAATTGACCAACTTTTCAATTGTTTCTAACTTTTCAATTCAGTTTACCTTAATGGCCCTTATTATGAAAAGTTGACCGGTTTATTAATTAATCGACTGATTTCTATAAAGTAATCATTTTTTATAAACTAAAATAAACTAATTAATTTTTATTTAGCAGTCTCTTTCTTGAATTAAACTTCAACTTTTTCAATAAGTAAAGATAATCTCCTTTTTCGAATCATATTTTAAATTCTTCAATTTTGTTTAACATTTATTATATATGAAATTCTAATACTGATTGAACTTTTAAACATTAGACTTTTTATCTTACCAATTTACTTTTCAATCTAATTTTTAAAACATTGTTATTTATACATGTTGTGAGTGTTACACAATTAAGGAGAATCTCCCTAGATTTATTCTCATTAGATCTCTATATATAAACTAATGTGAATTCTAAATTACAAATATGTTAACACTCCCTGGGATAATGTTTGCTTAAGAGACAAGTGTAATCACATAGAAGGATGTGTGCAACCGATTGTTTCAATTATTAAGAGTAGCTAGACTAGTATAAGAATATTAGCTTTTAGGTCAGATGTATATTTTAAATCTCAACGTTTACATCAAAACTTTAACCCTAAGATTTTATTGTGTTAAATTTAAACCCTAATATTTTTAATCGAAAAGTATATCTCGTTTTCATGTGATCAAAGTGAGACCCCACTATCTGAAATATATAAAATAGGGGCCCATTATTAAGTAACAAAAATTATATTTTAAATCTCAATATTTATATCAAAATATAACTTGAACTCTAATATTTTGGCATGTTCAAATTGAATTCGAACATTTTTAAACCATTTATAACAAATCCCGAGCAGATGAAAATTTTGATAAAGATAACCATCTCTGTGTATTTAATATCACATCAGCGATGAAGTTGTATTATTTATTACTTTTCAATATAAAAGTGGGTATCATCATCGTGTGACTAAGGCCCATTTTCGAGCTCCACCAAGGATGCACTATCTTCCAGCACCGCCGCTTGATATTTTGGGGTTTGTTCAACGAGATTGACAAGGCACGATGTATCGACGAGGAATGAATTGATGTTTGTCTTTTAGTGTTGTTTTGGTTTTTCTTTCCTTAGTATTAAAAAAAGGCCCATTTTCTGAAATTTAAAAGATTTCTTAAATAATAATTATTAATCCCTAATTAAGTTAATTAACATATTAAAATACCTAATTAGTGAATTCACTAATTAAGAAATCTTTTTAATTTATGAAATCCCTAATTCATAAAGTTGGTTTTGTTAATTAGGGAATTCGCTAATTATCTTAATTACAAATTAATTACGAGAGCTGATGTCTCGAGATTGGGAGGTGAAGCTGCAATATGTCTATCGGGAGGGTAATCACAGCGCCTATCGACTGGCTATATTAGCACTATGGGTAAGACCAAGGCTACATGTCCTTTCAGCATCTCCGGAGGACTTAATAGAATTTATGAGATTAGATAGGCAAGGAACAATGTATCGCAGGGGAATAAGTTACAGCTGACCTGTTTGTTTTGTTTTTCTCTTCCTTTGTATTCAAAAAAGAATTACAGATTAATAATTATTATTATGAGAAATTTTTTCAATTTTAGAAACTAGGCTCTAATTTTATATAGATTTCATGTAATGGGCTCCACTTTGTTATAAAAAAATAATGTTATTATTAATATGGCATTTAACTGACATATATTTATGTCCATCAAATTTTTATTTAGTTGATTTTGATATAAATGATAAGGTTTAAAATACACTTTTTGTCATGTGATAGTAGATCCTAGTGGATTCTACTATGTTTGAGACCTATTTTTTATTAAAAATAATAAAATGTCCATCAATATTAATTTAATATTTAACCAATAGATAGTTAATTCTATTAATTTTTTTATTCACTCAGGTCTATTTTAAACGTTTTAAAAACGTTAAGTTTCAAATTAAATGCATTAAAACGTTAGTGTTCAAGATATGTTTCAAGTTGTATTTTTGCTTTTCTATTGGGAAGTGAAGTATAGATATTCGAACACATGGTCGGAAGCCATCGTTAATGTTATCAATGGGTAGAGTTTTTTCTATAAGTCTATTAATTTAAAAATCTTCTTTAACGTTATGAGTAAAAATATTAGAATTTATTTTTAAATAATTGATTCTTTAAATAATTAAATGAAATAAATTGTAGTATATGATATACAAATTACGAGTTAAAAAAAAGTAATTGACGTAAAAAAAATGAGAACATATCGTCTATTTTAATTATAGTACTCCTCTCTTATTTTATTAAATCTTATTTATACATTTACATTAAATTAACATAAATATAAATATCACTTGATTAAAACATCCTAATTGGAAGGATGATTTGAGGTGCAAAAGACAATGATGTTTTTCATGGAACTGGTGGAAAGTTTGACATTGTTGTAAAGGCATGTTCACTTGCACCTCTTCATGCACAAGACCAGTTTCAGACAGCCTTCTAAACATTCCAATCCTGTAGCTATCATGGATATCTTTCAACTCAAAATGTTTCAATAGTCAGATTATTCTACTGTTAAAATTTCTCAGTATACTTACAATCATTTCAAAGACTTATGTTCCTTGAATACTCCCCGTGCTCTTCAAGTTGCAATTTTCTTCTGCTTACATGAGAAGAAAATGAGAGAACACATCTAGTGAAAGTCTCCACGAAAAAAACCTATACCACACGGCATAGACCTCTGAAGAGCCCGCACGTACTTGAAACTCTTACAAGAGATGAAACATGAAGTGGGGCCAAAATCCCAACTTGCTGACCCCCCACGTAGAGACACAGTCGCCTAAATATGCCACAGAATCTTCCACTTCATATCGCCTCCATACAAGACCCGCCACACAGACCAAAAGAAATTTTACAAATATAAATTAACAGAACCAACTAAATCCAACAAGAACAATGGCAACCACAAGGATGCTACGTTCTTCCAGGCCTCTGCGTCAAGTTCTTCTTCCGACCACAGCGTCTTCGACGGTTACTAAGGTTAAATGTGTCGCCATGGCTGGGCTGGTTGGAGAAATAGTGGTTTCTGGAGAAGATAATAGCAAGAGGAAACCTACTGTAGCTGTTAAGGCAGTATCTATGGTTGCTTCAGAGAGCTTGACCGTTGCAGAGAAGGAGGCTGCTCAAAGAATTGATCTTGTTTCCTTGCTAGCAGCTCTTAGTGGCGGCTTGGTTAGAATTCTGAGGCCAGTTTTGAAAGGAAAGCCTCGGAAATTTCAAGCCCAGAGATTCATCGAAAGGGTAATTTGGTTCTAGCATGCATGCACTTCCACTTTCAGTATATTATCATCACCTTCATTGTCCCCTTTTGTTTGAATACTGCAAACTAATACAAAGCTTTCAGTTCACGAACTGGGAATGGTATATAATCCCTACTTTCTTGGCCTTGCGCAGGTTATAGCCAACTGTAGATTCTTTACAATGTTTGCTGTGGCTGGAACCTTAATCGGTTCATTATTATGTTTTGTGGAGGTAACATTTTTGGAAGGAAAATAATCACAGTTTATGGAATATCGCCACTTCATTTTCCTTTCTTTTCTGTCTTTATTCTGACCTGGCATTTTTCACACCCTATTGCAGGGTTGCTTTCTGATATCAGAGTCTTATTCTCACTATTTCGATTATTTGTCTCGAAGTTCGCATCGAGTACACATCATAAATGCACTGGTAGAAGCCATAGGTATAAACATATATATTTCTATTCGTTTCCAATTGTGTATGTACTGTAAAATACTCGCCAGGTTCCATGAAATGTTTAATATCTGGATTATTTTGCAGACATGTTCTTGATTGGAATTGCATTGTTTATGTTTGGGGTTGGACTGTATGTCATGTTTGTTGCATCAAAGGACTCGCATGGTAAAGGGCCATGGTTGCCAGGGTCGAACCTGTGTGGCCTTTTCTACCTGAAGGTGATTGTTTATACTCTACGGTACAATCAAACAGGAAAAACACATAAGAAACGAAATCAATAAACAAAAAAAGTTTGGATTTCTTCATTTCAGTTGGCTAATTCATCAACTGATATTTCTGCATTGTTTTAAATTAAATATATTTCAGTCACTCCCAACATGGGTGGAAATGGAATCAGTTTCCAAAGCAAAGTCCAGGATTGTGCATGCAGTGATGATGATACTACAAGTGGGTCTGCTGGAGAAATTCAAGAATATACCGTTAGCAAACTGTTTGGATTTTGCTTGTTTTGCCGGTGCTGTGCTAGTTTCTTCGGCCTGTATATTCATCCTCTCTAAACTTTCCATTGGTGGGATTGTGTGAGGGATAGGTAGCTTATCATGAAGGTTTTATCCAATGTCAGTTTCCTTTCGAAAACAGCTTGTATAGGCATGGAGGTTCGAATAAAAAACATTGTATAACAAAAGGGAATCAAATAGGTGGCTGGCTCTAACCCTCTCCATATAGGCAATAATATAGTTGTCAACTTCATTTTTGTAATTTTTACGATAGTTATGATTGATATTATTTAAATTATTTTTTATTTATGACATACAGAAATAATTCAAATAATATTAATAGTAGTAGTCATTAAAGTCACCAAAATAATTGTAATTTTATAATTTTTGATGACCAATGAGGATTTTATTATTTCCCTCATGCTTTTTCACGGTTTCAGGGACCTTAAGCTTTAAATGGGATTTGTTTTGTTGAATAACAGGGCTCGTTGGACTAGTTGCATTGAACAAGACGTATTATGTCATTTTCGAAGTGTTGTGACAAAGAACACTACTGGTTATGGAAATTCCGAAGCAGTTCTGTCTTGCCCATTTGGCAAATATTCGTCACGTGGGTCACAGGCTCGTTGAGCATTTAGAGAAAAGGCCAAGCTTAACCAAATTAATTATCGGGTAAAAGATTATATTTTTAAAAACCTCAGAAAAATTTTCTAATTTTTCAGATAAATCCCTTTTTTAGACTTTAGTAATAAATATCAACAAAATACACATTGAATGTGACTAATCAAATATTATTTATATGATAATTTAACTTAATTTTTAAACTCAAATTACTAATTTAAACTAAATTTAATTAATTTAAGTCAAATTTAGGAATTTAATTAAATTACCATATCTTGATTAATTCTCGTCTAACGTTCATTCTATGTGTATTTCTTCTTTATTTTTAATCAAAATCTAAGCTTTTTTTTAAAAAAAAAAACTAAAGGGAGTCAGGAAATCGAATTATATATCCTTAATAAAATAATAAAAAGAATATATTTATAATTGATAATTTAATTCAGCTACATGCGGCCAAAACTTTTGCACAACGAATAAAAATATCAGAAATAAAACAAATAACAAAAAAAGAAAACTCACGGCAGTTTTAATACAACTACTACTCTCATTTTTATACAAGAGACTCTCGTTACAAAAGCTTACATGGAGGCCAGAAGTTCTCTCATTTCCGCCACGGACGGGATCGTCTCATTGGGATAGATCTTAACCAATTGTACGAAGCTCTCATACTTGTCCAAAAACTCCTTCTGTGACCGTCAAAATAAAATGATTTTTAGCTAAATTAGGACCAAATCCAACTAACGTGCATTTGCTAAGCATCATCTTAGGAAAAGACTTTCACCAACCGTGGAACCTAATGTTTAGGTCCAGACTTTACCTTGCACTTATCCCATAAAGAAGGTAACAGTTCCTCGGAAGTCAAGTTCTTCTGCAACTTCTTATACATGGCACTAATGGACTTGTCAACCTGTATAGGAGAAAAGAAGCAGCAGTCACAACACATTTGTTTGAAGTCAGGACTAACATATGGAGATATTAACCGACTTACCCCCGATAAACTGGCCTTTATCGTCTTCCGCAGATCCATTTTTGACAACCCAAGCTGAAATGGGATCTGAAAAATCACAAAATTTGAAGTTAGCAGGGTGGAAAGAAAACTTGATAAAAGCATAGATTAATATCAATACTGATGCAACGACATTATATAGCTTTTCCTAGCTCAACTGTAGCAACCTTTTCACCGAAACTATTAATTCAAAAGGTATAAAACCCTTTTGATGCATATCGGCAAAGCAGTGGGCTTAAAACAACCATCGTATATAGAAGCAAGCAACAAAACATTTGAATGGTAAGGGCGTAACAGAAAGCAAAGCTTCTCTCTTATGCCTTTCTAGTTTACTATTCTATCATTACTTCTGCAAATAACAGGCTTGAATTTTTACATTTCTATTAAATTTGTGAGCATCACACTAATTTGCCAGCTTATTTCAATTTTCTTAATTTGTCTGCAGCACAAGGAATGCAAGCTTTTAAAGCTTTCGAAAGCTCACATGCTTCTAATGTATGTACGTAAAAGAGATAAGCAGATGCCTGCTTTAATTAGAATAATACATTCCATAAACAACATTAAGGAGAAAAGGAGAGCGGTTGGCATCTGTATTTCATCCATATTTCAACATCCACATACGTTGCATGTCTATTTCTTACCTCAGCGTAAAAGGAGATACATTTACAAAAAATCTATGGAGCAAACTACTCAAAATATCAGGAGGAGCATAATTCCTGATATTTTTAACCAGAATTACTCATAGATATTTATTCTGAAAGCATAATTTTGCGTGGAATAGTATCCCATAATAGTGTTTTCAAGAAAAAGTCAAATGGTTTAAAGTAGCTATGTAGTGTGAACAATATACAGAAGTTATTAGTTAGAGATGATTCATGATCACAAAATCTGACCTCTTCTGGTGGAATTGTGTACATCAAATCCTCAATCTTGCGAGCAAATTGGAAAAGGCGTTCAAATTGCTGCAATAGGCAAACTTAGTGAGCACAAATAGTACCAGAATGTAACTGAAAAATCATTCGGCAACATTAGCTGCTCCCAATTTAACAATTAATTATATAATTTTTTCAAAAAGGATCAGCAGCTAAGATTTCTTACGTAGTATATAATCATATTTATATGGCATGTACAAGCTTGCTCGTATGCTTCACTGGCCTGATGATAAAATTTCGCTAATGTAGGAACCACGTTTGCAAGATCATACAAGCTGCATGCAAGTGTTTCCAATCAGCAGACTTGATAACAATCAAAGCTGAAACACCTCCATCATACACAATCGTAACCACCAAGAAAAAATAACAACAAAAAATTTCACTCTAAAAACCACCGTTTAATAAAGTTTCAAAAGCATTAACAAAAAGAATTATAGAAAACCTGTTTTGAAATGCAGCATAGTTTTCTAAAAGAAAAATATCAGCATATTTTGGATCTGTTTGTGCAATTTTCTCCAGAGTCACAAACATGATGCTCACCTGTAAAACAATATAGCACATGGTAACAGGAAAAAAAACACGCAGTGGTAAAAAACAAAGATGGAACAAAAAGGTTTGAAAAGATAATTTACAAATTTAGTATAAGCTTGATCGACTAAATCCCTTGATTGTCCCTGGATGTACTGCTCCATGCGAGTTGCGAGAATTGCAAATCTGTTTAGAAGCAGAAAAACATTGAACATGTAAGAAACCAGTATTTTAACAAGTTGTAGCAACTAGATAATAAATCTCACTTAGCAACACCTCATGCTGTCAATTATAAAATTATTACGCCAGATTATCAATCTAAATAGGTGAATCTGTTTCCCCTCAAAAAGGACTTGAAGGGTGCATCTGCTTATATCATGATGACAATGTTTAAGAACATACCAAAGAAAGAAAGTAAAAACATCAGGTAGAGCTATCAATTCAGAGTTCAGGGCCGGCTAGTCTACAACAGCACCTTATCGCAACATCTAACATTTTAAAAAAAATTGTACATTGCATCCCATCCCTCCCAAGGATCTAGAAGCTCAAGAGCTGATTTTGGGTCCAACTGCATGGCCTACGTTCCATCGTAATAACTTCCCTAGTTCTTTATCTGTTTATTTTTCTTGCTTGTTCACATAGAAACCCATTATTTGTTTAGTTCACCTATTTTGTTCTTAATTGTCTGACAACGATATTGAGATGAGCTAAATTTTACGTCTAGTGAGATCAAGCACCTACAAAATCACTTCCTTACATAGTCAACAAACTATCTGCCTAGTTGTTCAATAGCAAGAAAATATTACCACTATCTTTGCAAGGTCATACGTTGCATTTCGTTCTGCCACTCATGTAAAAGTTCCATACAAGAAAAGAACACAGAAAACCAAAAACAAGCAATATTCATGCAGCAGTCCACAACTTCATATCTTCAGCAAAATCTGGCACTTCTCAAAAAATATTACCTCGGGATGTATGATAAGACCCCCATTTGCTTCATATTGCGCTCGTTTCTCTCAATCTGGTGACAAGCTTCGTCAACGAACTGCAAAGCAGAAGACAGCGTAAAGTAGATATCTAAAGAAACAATAGTAAGTGTAAGGTGGGAATTAATTTTCTTCTCAAAGTCAGCACATACACGGTTAAATTGCATAGAAATTCTTGACTCCAGGTCACCAAGCAACAAACGCACAAATCCTGCTGCATCAGCTTTCTGACCAGACAGATAGCGCTCTGTGATCCCATGCATTGATATGCAGCGCAGAGGATCAATCTTGTAGGCCCAATCAACAACAGCATAAAAGTCTTCCTAAATTCATCACATAAAACCTCTCAAAAGTCAGAATCAAAGAATAGGAAATTAATCTCGGAATTGCATAACCAGTTACCATTCTTGCTACCCACTGATTATTACAACCAAATGATACAAAGATTATTCATTTGAGAATCAATCCACTATCCAACTGCTAGAGCAGAGCTAAGCATCAGTATGATTCAAGTTTGGTGCAGTAAAACGCACGTGGACACTCTAATTGGTCCACAAGATCTAAATTTCAGAATTTTTCAAATTTCAAAGGAATGTGCATCTTTTAAATATCAATAAAATAGAAAGATCAATCTGTATCTTTTTGTAAATAGAAAGATCAATCCGTATCTTCATTAATCAAAATCTTATAAACAAAACAATTTAAACCTGTAACTCCCTTATGCTCATAGAACTTAAAGAGCAGCCTTTATAAGTTACAACTAAGAGTCAAAACAAATGCACAAAATAGAAAGACAGATTGTATGTTTACTTGAATTCCATCAAGTAGATCCTGAAGAGATTCATTTAATTCTGCCAGCTCTGCAGAATTTTTACCTGCAAAATGAAATCACTACCATTAAATTGTCTGAAACAAATTTTAATTCAAACCAACTGCGGCTGAATCCAAGAAGGCTTACCAGCTTTACTGTCATTATCATCAATATCCATGATTCCCAAATCATCATCTTCTTCATCATTCCCATTGTCATGGTAACTTCCACTTTTATTTCCATTAGCAAAACCCCCTGGAGGAACAAGTGTAGGAACTTCAAAGCACATAAAATGTGCAAAAAATGAACTCTGCAGTATAAGCCATAGAAGATAAAAAAAATTTAGGACAAAACATGAAGAAAACCAATGCACTTCACACATGTAAAGAAGTATGACCTCGTCTACAAGGAGTGGGATGAAAATAGTCAGCATTTTAGCATAAGCATCAGAAACTGCGGAAGTATCTGCAGTTGTACTCTGATTAGAGCCTGAAGAAGCTTCAAGCCAAACTGGAGGATTTCTAGATGCTTTTGTGCTAGCACGGAGCTCATTAGCAAATTCACGAGCCTGTGAAAGGATAGTTTCCAAAACTTTTAGCAAATTTTTTTTCCAGCCATCTTCTAAAGTCACAGAACAATCTAGGGAAACATAACACCAACAAATTCAAATAAACAAACAATTAGCTACAAAGCATTTGATGCAAAGACTGAGCTTCAAACCTCTCTGCGAAGGAGTAAGTTAAGGGAGCTACAATATGCTTTCCTTAAAGGACCTAGGCAATTCTTATCAAGACTCTGGAACAGAGGATGAAGTTCAAAAAGGGATAAGTAAGACGGACACATAAAAATATAAATGGAAGTCAAATATATCTGTTGATAAGTCAACCTTCAAATGCTGAAGTAGGCGAGCATATGTTCTGCATTTGTACCTTAGGTCGGCATGATCAGGCCTCTTCAGTTGTCCCCTCTGTTTCAGTGCAAGCACACAATTAATGCTTAGAATCTTTTTACTTGCATTAACATTCATCAAGAAGAAGATACAGACTTACAACCTAACAATACCTGTGAGAAATAACTCTTGTCACTTATCATGAAATCCACCAAACTAGCAAAGTAGTTTCCCAAGAACTCAGAAGCTCTCCTGACAAAAGTAGTTTTTAGTTTTTCAAGTTCGGCTCTTTTCTCTTTTACCTGTTGAATTTAGTCAAAGCATAATAAGAAATTGAAGATATAATTTGCAATCTACCTCTAGGAGGATGTTTATATTTAAAGATTGATCTAGAAAACATATAGCAATTTAATAGGATTTTTTTTGTTTGAACAAACAATATGGTTCCTGGATAAAACTAGAGTTAAACTAGTAACTCAAATGGGCTAATATCAGGTTATGAACATGGGGCATATTACACCAATCACATTTTAACTTGCTGTTTAAGTTGGGAAGAAAATTGATTGAGAAAGTAGGCAAAGCACATACAGCACGCATATTTGCATAGACTGGATCAATATTTGGTACTTCAAGACCATGCAAAGCACCAGTTAGCCACTCACATGCTTCAATATTTTGGAGCATGTGAGCCTCATCAAATGAGCCTCCTGTTAGACATGCAGCATACTGTAGACAACAGAATATTGTTAGAACAAGATGACTTAAATGCATTTCACTAACTTAATAATCTTAAGTAGGCATGAAAGTAATGGATAACATACCTCAGAAGGGACACACAATCGTTCAAGAAGCTTGTCAAGCTCTTCAATGAGTTTTCTGTTATTTGCAGATTGCCATTCCAATTTGTTGTTACGCGTCTCTATCTGAATATCATCAGAGGAAGTCAGATCAACAAGGCA
This sequence comes from Erythroxylum suave, assembly GCA_027563595.1. Classification (NCBI taxonomy): domain Eukaryota; kingdom Viridiplantae; phylum Streptophyta; class Magnoliopsida; order Malpighiales; family Erythroxylaceae; genus Erythroxylum; species Erythroxylum suave. The sequence goes on along the minus strand of JAOSBN010000006.1, from coordinate 2,762,983 downwards.
TTCAATTTGGAGTATGAATTCATGCCAAGCCTCTTTTTAGTATAAAACATAAAGAGATGATCGACTAATCTTACATCTAGACTGAATCAAAGAGAAAAACAACCACTAAACCAAAGTTGGTATTCTATATTAGAAGATAAGCGATAACAAAATTGTCAACTAAAATTCTCTACCACCATCAGAACCCTAACTCATAGCATTTATAAATTTAGCTTTAAAAGGCAACCTATTACAGAATCTCATTTGTTAAAGATAAAGCAATTTTGCTTATCTAAGTTACAGATAGAATCTTAAAATTACATAGTTACTATAAAGTGAACAGTAACATCAACAGTAATATGAACTTTGAACATTAATGCAGAGAATAGTAGAGTTGAAAGTAAACAAAACACAATCTCTCTGCATTATTTTTCTAGCTGTGAATTAAAAGACAAATTTGGCACTCACTTCAAGAATATGATTTGACACATCTCAAGCAATTGATAGATAAATCGGTAGAAGATTAAATAGTCAAATCTGGGACTTGCAATGATTATAATACTAGTGTCACAAATCTACGCATACTGTTGACGACATCCAGCACAAGAAGACTTATGAAAAAGGTGTAAGCACATACATACCGATTCAATATCTTCTCTCATATGTCTAAGTTTCACGTTGAAAATTCCAAGCCATTCATCCATGTCATCAACACAATATGTAGCAGCCTCAAGTCCTCGCAATACCTGTAATTCCCAGAGGAAATAATGTAGATAATGAGGATATGCAGTGACATTCAATGTCATACTAATGGAGAAGCTCTAGAAAAGATCAAAGATAAGAAGATTCTGAAAGCACCATAGCATATAGATTGAAAAAAAATACCAAAGCTTGGCAAAGATACATCGATGACATAGTGCCATATCATTAAAAAACAAAAGCATGGCTTAAGCAGTAAAGTTTAAACAAGATTTAAGAAGAAGAAAAGGTAGAAAGAAACTCTGTCAAGGATTAAATAAATTACCTCATCTATCAAGGGCTCACTTTCCAAAATGGCATGGACATTTGCTGCTTCCAGGGCAAGAAGCTCTCTTTTCAACCTTTCAGAAAATGCCTCTGCTTCACCAATACCCATGGCATAACTGCATACCATTGAATGGCAAAATATCAGGATCAGTAACTTTAATCTACAGTTCATGAAAAAAAATAGAGGGTAAAAGATGTGGCAAAAAATCAATTTCATCATATAGCAGGTGCCTTTGTTTCAAGCAAATAAAACAATGTGCAAAACAAATTCCAAATTTGACAACAAAGGACACCAAATACGAGGGACTCACACTTCCAACTAATTCCAAACTAGAGAAGAAGAATCCCTTTCCAGATGACTTACAAAGATTGAATCAAGATGAATTGGCTATGGGTCACGTAGGTCTGCTTTTCACCTAAAAACTACAACTACAATAAATTCTTCACTAGTGTAAATTTAGAAGGGGTAAAATGTAGCAGACAGGTCAAGAAGCTGGATGCTTTCATCATTTTTATGTCAAACTTCTCAACAATTTCATCCATTTCAACCAAAATTCATAGAAAGATTGTTGTTCAAGTTGTGCGTTCATGTGTTTTGAATATATTGCTGACTATACCAAAGTACAGATCATAGTGAAAGAGAAATCCAGAAGAGAAAGAGAAAGCATACGTGTCTAGAAGAGCATCCATGTCCTCATCCTCAGCTTGGGAAACTAATTCCTTTTCAAAAGTCACCTTCAAATCACTTTCTGCCACTGTAGCTTCAACAGGCCCCTCTTGCTGATTCCTTTGCTTGTTAACTGTGGATGTATTTTCCTGATATAGCAAAGAAAAGAAGAGGCGTGTATAATAATCCAAGATATTTGGCCAACTTATTGAAAAAGTTTAAACTGCGTGCTGATGTAGACAAAAAAAAAATCAGGCATCCAACTTTTACCAAAAAGTTGCAAACTAAATCAAATTGAACAAATCAGCTCTCAGTTCCCCAATTGTTCATTTTTTTCTTGAAGTCTACTCTGTCATGTTGTAATTGGCTAGTACCATAAACCTCATAAGTAGACTTCATCTAACAGATACTTTCTCTAACAACAAACATTCATCTACAGAAAAAGTAATGGCATTCATTTGCAGTTATAGAGCACCGTACTCAAAAAGGACATCAAGAAAGAAAGTGCACTTTTTAAGAAAAAGGAGAAAATTTGATATACCTTAGCCCAAAGTGCCATCTCTACCACATCTATGCCCACTACTTTTGGAAGCCGCCCAAGGACATCTTTGCAAATGTCCAAGATGCAAAATAAAAGGCGGTTCCTGTAATAATATGCAGCATAAAACAGGTAACTGAGATTAATATATACTCACACAACTACATTCATAAAAAGTTAGCAACTAGGATGCATAAACCTTTCAGTTCTGCACTCAAAATAAAAGAGCAACAAGCATTAATTCTAATTACCTATCATCAATGTTACGCATAGTCCATTGAGGAGGAGCAACACTCTGGCTTCTTAGGTTGTCAAATCCCTGCACAAAGCTCAGTCAAAAGCATCCCATGAGGAGATAAGGAAATGCCAAGTCCAAAGCAACAGAAGCTGCATCTTTTATTTCTCAAGTGCTCCTAGTATAGTCACTCAGCAACAAACCCATATTTGGCACAATGCTTGCCATGACCATAAGGATGCAGCATTACCAGGGTAAATGTGCAACCACTGGGATCATTAGCTATAACTTCCACTTTTGAGAGATGTTTGAGTTTGTATAACTTTGCAGGCTGCAAGATCAGATCACCACATAACATAATGTTACAACCCTTCACCAAAATGAATAAGCTACTACTTGTCCATTATCTAAAGCATTTCCCCATCATATTTTCACAGGACATTATATTGTACTAGTCATTTACAGCTTCATATTCATTCCAAAATCAGTTTAGGATATAGCAATCTTTGCTCCTTGGAGAAAGTGATATGTATTACTCAAGCTTTATTTAACTAACCTAAATGGCTTGAATATATCCACATTAGTAAACTATGGGACAATTTTCAGCAGATGAATAGGATAAATCAGATTTCTATTCCTTAGCTTTTTCGAACACTTAAGTTATGGTACAGTGGTATCAGCATCAGAAGATCAGAAATTTTAGCCCATTTTTAACTGTTACATCTATGGATAAGACAGGCAGGGTAAAAGAATTGCCCATGTACGTTACCTCAGGCCCACAAGTAAGTAATTGGAGGCCATAGAAATTTTCCAGCCTTCTTCTTTTGTTTTCTTATCCTATTGCCTGAACTTACTGAAACTCCTTTAGAGAATAACATACTCAAACTAATCATACCTCAAGAACTCCTCCTGTGGAATATTTTAAGACTCGAAGAAATGCTTTACTCCTTTGGACCTTTGATTTCACTGCACAAATGAAGCATCTCACCGTCAATACCATGCAAATGAAATGAAAAGATATTGTCAACAGAACCTATGAAAGCTTAAAGAGATGAATACAATCGCTGTCACAACTCAATTGAAGTGAATAAACAATCAGCAAAACATAACAGAGGACCCACTTAGTCAAGAAAGGAATACTCTAGCTTTATTCTGTAAACAATGAAGCAATGTTTAAACGAAGATAAGCAACAGGTAATGAAACTCCAAGCAAGCAACAGTACGAGTTTCATGCATCTGAATTCTAAAACAAAAACAATTGAACGCATCAGGTGAAAAGTGCCAAATTAGACCCTCTCCCCATGCTGATCCAGGCAAGCAAAGCTTCAAGATAAAAAAAGGTAGATTAAAACTCCTTAAACCTCATTACGCTGGCCGTAAGTACCCTACACAAACATTAAAATAGTCCTACTCCAGAAAATAAAAATTCTATTACGCAGGTAACAGTATGTCCGAAAACAGTAAATTCAACAAAATTACATGCAACTCCGAGAATAGTAGTACACCATATACATGTCAACTTAACACTATTGCAACACGCTCATCTCGTCCATAAAAGAGCCAAATTTGATCTGCACAGTTCACAACCAAACATTAGATTCAACGAAGCGTGCGGTATCCAAACAAAGCCTTTCTGCTACACGGGTCAAACACGAACATTTTTTTTCCACCTTAAAGCTCATTCTACAAATGATAACGCTCTATTTCTTTGCAATGCGCTAGGCAATAAGAATTCACGCAAGAAACGGATGCAAAATGGAGGAAAACAAAGGATTAGAATGATCGAAGCATAAAGGAACGTGCCAGAGATTGCAAGAACCCTAGGTTTCGCCATTTGGCGACCAAATTTGCCGGATTTTCCCCAAACGCCGTGGCTTTTGGCGACGCGGATGGATAAGACAACCTTCTGCTTGGTGCCTTCGATGGCAGCTTCACAAGCTCTCCTTAGCTCCTCGTCGTCGGCACTCGATTTCGCCATTTCTGGTGTCAGAAAGCGAGTCTCAGATGAGAGGTAACAGATTCAAAGGCAGGTAGAGAGATGGGAGGACAGAGACTAGAGCAACAATTTTTGCATTTTTCCCGTTTTTACGTTTTCAGTTTTACAAAATTACTCTTTCCACTTATACGGTGCTCCTTCTTTTTCCCCTTTTTTCCTCATTTTCACGTGCTGGATGAAGACAGGTGTCGCCGTCACACTGCATCAACAGCAATGATTTGATTTATATGCGTGACGACTACATTGGCGGTTGACGGGTTCGGTTTTGGTCTGATTATACAGAATCGCTGTTTTGTGGCTGTAGGAATAAATGATCGAGCCGACAAAATACGGACTCTTTTAACTATCGGCCCTTAACCCTTTTGGCATTTCTTTTTTAATTTAGATATTATGATTTGTTATTTGAGATGTTTTAAAAATCAAATTAATTCGGACAATTTTAAAAATTTTAAACTTTTTAATTAATTTTCAAGTTCAATTTAGTTTATTAGTTTTTATTAAAAATCTATCAATTTATTAATTAAATACTTATTTTTTGCAAATTAATCAATTTTATAAATTAAAATAAATTAATTATTTTTTATTTAATAGTTACTTTTTTAATTAAACTTTATACTTTTCCATAGTTCATAGTAATCTTTTTTAACTATTTTTAAATTCTTTAAATTTATTTAATTTTTAACCAATTTTATGATAGTCTAATACTAATTTAATTTTTTAAACTCTAAACTTTTTACTTTGCTGGTTTAATTTTCAATCCAATTTTTAAAATATTGGGTACATGACATATTTCAATTTGAGAAAATTCACTCGCATCAAAATCAAATAATAATCTAGTCATTTTCTATCTTACATTCAACTAATCCATTTTCCTCTATAACAAATATATTTATGTTGGAATTAGTTAAAAAAAACGGATTGGTGGCATAATATATTATTCCAATTAATAAATTTTAATTTAATTTTTTTTGACGAATGATCAAAAATAACAGTTAAAAAGGAAAATACGATAGATAGGTAAATAATAATTAAATTAAGTTTTTATTTAATTTTAGTTTATTAATTCATTTATTCAAAATACATAATTTATAAATAATTTTATACATTTGATATGAAAAATAGTAAGTGTATTATGGATTCGCCGTGATAAGATTGGATCCTTGAAGAAAATGAGAAAAATTGACACGTATAATGTGTTAAAGAACGTGACGGTAAAAAGCTAACATCTCATCCTTCACCGAAGCTGAAGCTGTAGGTGGTAAGTTGCATCCATGTCAAGAGGCTGACGATCTGTCCGTGCGAAGACAGCTAAGCCCCGTGCAAAGGCAAACGAACCAGTCCCACCAACGACTGTGAGCTCTTCTTTATCTTGGTGTGCGACACGCTCGGCCTGAACACTAAGGCTACCAGAGAATTCAGGTGTGTCAAATGTCAGATAGATAATATTGAAAGCTGAATGTGCAAATTGTTCGACTGGGATTATGAAGCCTTGAGCCTTTCCAACGACCCGGGAAGTGTTCTCAGGTCCCTCCGTCAGGATTCGACGGAAGATGAATGCTTCAGCATCTGCTTGTGGTATTGGGTGGGGGTTTGAGCTTGGAACGTGAGGTTGTTGGATGTACAAAGATAAGGCCAGCCAAGGCCTGGACTTGCTACTATTAGAGCGATGATTGTGAGTTACTGGTGAGAGAAAAGTCAAGAGAACAACCGCCAGTACCGCCAGGGAAATTGCAATGCAGAAGATGACCCTGCACACCATTGTATACTGACCAGCAACTTCCAATTAGAGGAAATCCAAATAGTTTCTCTCGCCTGAGAAGATCTGTTTAATGCATTACTCATTCCGCTAATTGTTTTGGCCACCTAATCCACCTTACTTTCGTCGTATATTTTATACCTACACCAACTCCAGAGATAAATCAACCGTTTCATTTCCAGTTCCTTTAATCATGAAAAAAATATACATATCATAAGATCTATGGACAATATCAGGTACCACGTATGACCATGGCTCAAAGCAACCATTTGGACTTTTGTTCACTCAACAGCCCATTTTCATCCTAACACTCATAAATCCTTTTTCTGGGTCGAGGAAGTGAAGATGACGCCACATGAAACAATGTTGACAAGTCCATTATGAATAAATGGAATTATGGAAACATGAATTCCGGTGCATTAGGGCCATAAATCGTTTTAGCTTATAAATTATGATAGTATACCGTCTGCAGATAGCCACCAATTTCTGAGTTGCTTCCAGCTCCAGAAAAAAAATTTTCTAAAAAGAAAAGGACCTCTCTCATTTGGGATAAATTGGGACCATTTTGAAAAATACCATGAGACAGGATGAATAGCATAATGCAAAGGAAACACTGCCAATTGGCATTCATACCTAAATTCATCAAAAAGTAATACCATGAGACAGGATGAATAGCAAAATGCAAAGGAAACACTGCCAATTGGCATTCATACCTAAATTCATCAAAAAGTAATAAGTCATAATAATCCACTCATCATGTATCTACTATCAAACATCGCATTGTGATCTTGTATTCTAACTATTTGCATGCCCTCCTCCTTTGCCCGGGCTTGGGACCGGCTGTGTGAACTCCATATCCACTACAGGCGGAGTTACACACAAATCGTATAAGCACTTAAACACACCAATGCAAAAATTGCAACAAAACGTGTATGATTGTCGCCTAATAAAAGACAGCAGTAACAGAGTGTATATGCAAGTCATACATCGTAAACACAGTCATCATGATAGTTATTATCACAAACTACCCGAAATTTTCAAGGAAACAAGAAAAATAGACTGAATATTGTAATTAAAGACAATTAGAACAAAATCATCACAGGTATTGCAACACAAGAATAAAGAATCAACAAGACAGTGATGCAAAAACATCTATATAGACGAAAACTGATGTTTCACATCTAACACGTCATCAATAGAAGCTTCAACTAGTTACAAAAATCTGGATAAATAAGAATAACAGGATGCTCACAACAAAACAAGTCCGTAAGAAAGAGATGCAAATGCGCTACATTCAGAAGGAGAGAAGCACAACCAATAACCTTGAAATTCTTCAAACCAAGCTTGTACCAACGGAACAACAAAATACATCCACCATTTCCATATGCACAAGGATGCGACCAGACAAGGAACCAACAAAAAAGTCGAATCATCTGGCAAACAACAAGTACACAAACACAAAGAACCAAGTTTCAGCAACAAATGGGTAAAACAATGGCGTATGTTAGAGATACGCGAGTAGGGTCGAGTCACCGGACGATTGACGTATTCAATCCCCTTCCCTTTATTGCAATTCTTTTTTCGACCTATTTTGAATAAGAATCCAGACTCATTCAAGGGAGACTGAAACCTTAGAGTTCGATAAGAGAGAACTCCAATCTCTTTGTTTTTTGATTAAATTCTGACTTCACTTTTATTTATTTTCTGTTCCTTTAAATAAGGACCAGTCTTTGTTGGAGCCCGATCCGGGAACCGGACTCCAACCGGAAAACGAAACGAAAAATTCGAAACGAAGACGAATCGAAAACGAACCGAATCAGCGGCGGAACAAATGGTTCATTCGAACCCAAACAAATGTCCGACATCCTGGAACAAAATCTTAGAAATAACTATCGC
>JAOSBN010000006.1:2717327-2737293 GCA_027563595.1 Erythroxylum suave | reverse complement strand
TCCTATGGAAACAACCTTATAGGAAGATACGTTTACGTCTTTGATATTTGCGATCGTCGGGCTCCGGAAACGGGGTCTGACATTCCTTATCATTGAGAGGAGTCTCTTCATCATCTTCATGCAAATTCATTGCATTAAATAACATGTCAATATTTTTCCATCGAATACTATCTTTCAAATCACTCTCATCTATCAAACCCTGTGTTTTCATAAACCCAATCCTCCAAGAGATCAATATGATCAAGACAAATTGGAACTACAAAATTACTTGTTTTATTAAGAGTCATAGTAAATAAATAAAATAAAATTATTAAAATTACAATAATTATATTCAACTTAATAATGGTAACATGTCTTTCTCGAAGTTTTAAATCATATAACATAAAGATCAAGTCTTTCAATCTTTTGTATTTCAATTTATTACTTTTCTTGAAATAAATGTCAAATGTGTTCTAATTCCTTTCACACGATGTTGCACGCAAAATTTAAATTGCAAAACTTTGTAATTCTAAAACACCAGTTCCAAATTGGTCTCCCAAGCAATTGTAAGACAATAAAGATAACACTATAAATAAAATAAAATGATGATTAATTTTCAACTTGTAACGAAAATGAAGAATATACACCTTAATTAAGCTTGTCTTATTGACGAATAGCAATAGACATCCCAAAATTGTTAGAAACATCCTTATAAGTCTATTCGTGAGCTTATGAGATCTTACATCATCTCATAGGTAACAATTATTATAATAGTTAATAACATTCTCTTATTAACTTCAATTTTCTTTATAAAATTTGGTCTAAAATAGACAATAGAATTTTTAAAAAAAATCTCAACTACAAACAATAGAAAGTAAAGTTGTCTTGCTCATATTTTATTGGCAATTTTAAGATAAGGTGTATATAAAGAAGACATTTTTTTAGAATGACCTTAATTGCTTCTTTCATCCTCTCCATGACATCATTAAAAAAAACTCATTATTGCCTTCGTAACACTATTAGTAAAACGAATTACTCTCATCAAAGATTCACAAACTAATATTACAAATTGACACTAGAACAAAAATTCACGATCTTCAAGTATAATTTTAGAAACTTCCCCGCTAGCATTAGACTTAGCATACTGAGATGCGAACTACTTGTCACTTATAAATATTTGTCTCAACTCCTTCTTTATCATAACAAAACACCAAAGTAATAAAAAAATAGTCTCAAATCTTGTAATAACATGACGATAAAATTCCTACCAATGGTAAATTACTTTGTTATCAAATTTAGAACTTATACACAATTATAGATGAACTTAGTTACTTCTTTTGTTTCTTTACAATTTCAATAATGATAAGAAAATATTTAACATCCCAAATATTTTTTAACATCAGGTCAATGTAATTTGCAATACAAAGAGTTCAATAAAAAGAATCATACCTACTTTGCAATCTTTTCCAAGTTGCTTTGCAAGTATAATCATTATTAATAATGAACTGAACAATATTTTTTGGCCCAACTTCATTCACAATTTTATCAAATATTTGAAACAAAGTATCGTCATTTCTAATAAGGTCAGATGTAACGTCCCAATATCTCATGTTAGGGGCTAGGACCCTGGAATAGAGTATACGGAGAAGTGAGAAGTGCATTTCATGCATCGTGTGGTATATTTAAATATGTACGTTATGTTAATATTCTTGAAATAATAGTACACGCATTCATTGATATTTTCCGGGCATAATTGATTTATAACTGTGATTAAAATGCGAATCGTGGATTATTTGTGTTTAAATTTTATTTGGTGATAATAGTTATTATTTTGGAATTTTTGTGAATTTTAGGAAATTTCTGAAAATTTGGGGTATTTTAGACTATGAAAATTTAAAATAAAAGACAAATTATAGTGTGACATGTGGCACCATATATATGTAACCAATGTATTACATGCAAGAGGACATGTAGTAAGTGTTTTTGGAATGGAAAACTTATCAGCCCTCACTTGTTATTCGGTGCAACTTTCTCTCTCTATTGTTCTTCACCAAAACACTCTTTTCATGTTCATCCACTGAAACATCTTTTTGTGTTATAGATTCCCCATCATCGCTAGAAATTTTGTTGAATCAAGTAACTTTGATGATGTTTTACTATTGGAAATGAGCACATGCATAAGTGGGTTAGGAAGTGTAGTTTGGGTGATATAAAGTGATGAATGAGTTAGATGAAAATTTGTAAAATAGGAATTGAGCAGAAAGTATACCAATAGATTAGTGAAGCAATTATAAATTGCAGAAAATAATGGTTGAATGTTCAAGGTGTTCACGCTCTATTCTTCTATTTACTGTTGTTATACGTGAATGTATCTGGGAGTGTTCAGAAATTATTTCAAATGAGTTTAGAGCTGAAATTTTACTAAATCAGGTAAGTTTTTCATAAATAACATTTGATAATGTTTTAATGTTTTGTATATGGGTTCTTGCATAAGTGATATGGGGAGAAACAAATTCGGTAGTGAGAATGAATAAGTACAGAAACATGGAGAAAAATTCAGAAAATAAGGACGATGCATGAGAGATGTCGATTTTGATGTTTATGGTTAAATATTGGATTTTTGAATTGGTTGTGTTGAGATGAGCTGAGATGAAAGTTTGTGAAGTTGTTAACTGCAGAAAGATGTGAAAAATGGGTTATAGATTCTGTCAAGAATTGTTGAAGACAAAATTGCATTAGAGAGAGGAAGAAGAAGGTGATGGGTTGCGTGTATGATTTTGGTTTTTGAAGTCTGCATGTGAACTAAAGTATTTTTACTAAACAGCTTTGAGTCTTTTGACTATAACTTTTTCATCCAACTTCCAAATGACTTGAAAATTGAACCAATAGATTCCTAACACATTGTTCTTCCTCTCTACTAAAATTTAGAGCCATCTGGATTCGTTCGGGAAAGATTTGATTAACGGATTTATTATGAAAAAGAGGAAATGTGTTGGAATGTTATGAACTGGAGAATTTTCATTGAATATGCTTCGGTATTTTGATTATATCATGATCTGTAGATTTTCAAATGAGATGATTCTTAATTCAGATTCAACTAGAGACATACATCTACAACTTTCTTGAAGAAGTTGAATTTTTATTCTATCACTAATAAGTTCAAAATTTGGCTTGAAATTGAGTCTTGGCTTAGGCTATAACACTACCTGTGACACAAATCATGTCCTGTTGTTATGAAATAAACTATCTTAATGTAGGCTGGATTAGACAAAGGTGTCTTCACAAAAGTTGTAGTTTATTCTCTTAGCTTTCAATTGGTATATAGTTTGTAATTTTTTAATATTGGAAGTGAGAGATATGAATTGTGCAACTTGAATGCGTGATCATGCCCTAGCCAAATGTCAAATGTACTTAATCTATAGTATTTTGAGCATAACTCATAGAATAATGAACAAAATTGTATGATCTTGGAGTCATTAGAAACTTAAGGCACAGGGGAACAATTGTCTAACAGAAAGTGTTATAGAAATACACCATTTTCCTTGTCATAATGATCATGTAAGGTAGATCTGAAAGTTAAGTTGACATGAAAGCTGGAATAGTTAATAGGTGTATGAATTTTGACACATTTGGGTAAACTAATCTTTTTATGGTTTTATTACAGAAGTATACCCAGGAATATGTCATTGAATATACATGCACATGATAAATTCATAAAATGCATATTCAATTACATGAACAATGTGGTAATTTGAAATTGTATTTGATTGCATATAAAAGAGCAAGTAGAGCGACCACTTCCAGATATTGCCAGAACTTCAAGGCAATAAGTGAAAAGGAAGCAATTGTGAGTACCCTAAGATGATCTCACCTTAACTTGTTTTGTTTATTATTGAATTAAATTTAATATTGAAGAATGTGTACTGAATTGTGTATTGAATTCCAGAGGAGTTTTGATGCATGATTAAAACATTGGACGTGTTACTTGTATATGAATGAGATTGACTACATGGTTCTCAACTTGAATGTTCTTGTTGAACCTAGTCCGATGAATATTGTGAACAAGAGCATGAATGCAAATGTAATTAATCAAACGTGATGTTTGAAATTGAGGAATGCATTTCATTCCAATGCATAAAATATAAATGCAGTTACAACTGATGTCGCCAGTAAAAAAGAATTTAAAGCTCAGATATTGATTATTAGAGCCTAAGGCTCAATGTGTACAAAGATCCTTATATCCCCAAAGGATAAGAGACAGTATGAAAGAGCCCGATATCCATAACGAATAAGGGATAGTGAAAAAGGCACACAATCACAACAATGAAAGAAATGAAATCGAGTCTCATAACATAGCATGTCCATATGATCTAAATAAATTGAATGATTGCTATATTTTGAGAACTTTGTGTATGACATTTGTGATCATTTGTCAATGTGTGTGTCCTACAAAATTGTACTGAAATGATGAAATGTTTGAAGTTTGTTTTTGAAATATGACAAATGTGATCAGGTGTTATATGATATTACTTGATAAAAATCAAGTTGATGTGAATTATATGGTAACATGATTATTTATTGTTATATGGTTAAACAAGAGTGAACCATCAAGGATGATTACTCTGCTGATTTCACAAAACTTACCAAAATTGCAACATTGACAATTTCAGGTTCATATAGAGCGACGACTTAGCTGCTAAGACTGCATTTTGTTACAAGTTATGACTCAAAAGTATGCCAGTTGGAGACAGAAGATTAGTTTTTAGTTTTTGGTTTATTTCCTCATTTATGTAGTATACTTGTAAACTAAATTGTGAGCTTTGATAGGCTGACAATGTATCCATATGAAATGTTAAATTGTAAGTTATGATTTATGATATGAAATGAGGAAATTGTTGAACTATAGTGTTATTATGATTTTGCTTATGATGCCATGTAGGCAAATAAAGGTGAGATAATTAACACGCCACTTCTATAAGGTGTGTGCACGTGCATGTGTCAGATGGGAGTGGGGTTTTAAATTAGACACATCAATAGGCTTTAAAAACATTGTTCCTTTTAGCATCATAAGCTAAAAAAGCTGAAAATAGACTTATTTCTTGTATTTGTCTAACCATCATACATAATTAAACACTTATAAGTTGCTCAACTCATTCTTTTTTCATCCAAATAACTATTTAATTCATAAATATAGATGCTTAGAAGTTTACTTCTATAGTCATTTATTGAAGGTGCCTTATATCCTAAACTGTAAGAGGCAATAACATCTATTATAGGTTAGTAATAATAAGACTGACGACATTGTATGATACACTAGAATGATACCATTATCTAGCCATTACCATGTCCACATTATGAATTGCTTTTCTAGATTATAAGGCACTACAAATTGAAGGTTGAGCTACATGAGTTGTTTGTGGTGTAAAAAGTTAGACAACTATCTTCTCTATATCAACTTTAATCCCAACTAAATGCTTTTTTAATAGAATGATTACTCCACTTTTTAAATACTTGTTGCAATAAACAAATGGTATGGTTCTTCATTCCAAGAAACAATCTGGATTATCAAATCATCCTAAAACGATTAAATTATGAAGGATACTTGAACTTCTCTCCATTTATCTAAACAAATAAATAAAATTATATGTCAAGATTAAATTAATAAATTCATATTCAAAAATAAAGTTGTAGTATATATCATTTCATTTCATAACTATAAAAGTTCAATAGTCAATTATATGCATATTTAGATAGGCTTTATCTTACATCTTTTTTTATGATAACACACATTGCAAAAATGACTTTATGATACTAAATAAAATGCAAAAAATTTTAATTGAACATTTATAATTTCATATTATATTGAGTAATAAGTATACTCTTATAAATCAAGGCATATCTTAAAAGTCCTTTTACATTTTAAAGGCATACAAAATAAGAAAAATTAACATGGGCTATTTTCTACTTTGTATTTAACTACTCATAAGATAGGAAGGATAATGAACGTATAATGAATGTGTAATTACAATATTATTTTCTAAAGACAACAATGAACAATAAAAGAATGCAAAATTTTATTTTAACTAAGTTGAATATTAAATGATTGAATTATATATTAAATCTTATATTTAAATAATTAATAATATATTAAATACTTTAATTAAATAACAATTAGTAAATTGTATGCTCATATAAATCAATTAACAAATTAAAATTTTAATAAATCAATTTTGATCTTATTTTATTATTATTAAGATAACAAATAATCTGAAAAATCAAATAAATAAAACTTCAGTTCCTACTATCAGTGAAATCTTTTCTCATCAAATTTTGGACCCAAGCACGCTTATAGAAGAACTTGGTCACTTCTTTTGCTTTCTGCACAATTTCATCAATGATATGAAAATATTTAACATCTCTTATATTTTTTGACTTCAAGCCAATGCAATTTGCATCATAAGGAGTCCAATAAAAAGAATCATACCTATTTTGCAATGTTTTTCCAACTGCCTTATAAGCATAATCATTATCAGTGATGAACTGAACAATATTTTTTGACTCAATTTCATTTACAACTTGATATCTGAAACAAAGTATTATCATTTCTATCAATGTCAGATGCATTAATAGACTTTAAAAACATTACCCTCTTAGCAGAATAAACTAAAAAAACTGACAATAAGCTCATATCTTCTATTTGTCTAACCATTAAACATGATTGTATACTCACGAGTCTCCCAGGTCATTATTCTTTCATGTAAATAACTGTTTATGTTATAAACAGAGCTGTTTAAAAGTTTACCTCTATAATCATCAATTGAATGAGCCTTATATCCTAGACCTTAAGAGGTAATAACATCCACCATAAGTTGGTAATAATAAGATTAAGTAACATTGAATAATACTCCTGAATCATACCACCATCTAATCATTGTCATGTTCATATTATGAATTGCTTCTCCAGATTGTAAGGCACTGCAAATTGAAGGTTGTGCTCTAGGAGTTGTTCGTGGTGTTTATGTCTAATTGTTTATATGCACAATGACACATATAAATTCAACGGCACAATATATTTCATATTTTCCCCATAGTTTCAACTTAAATTTTCCATAATTTATCTTTTTTTAACAAAATAATACAATTCTAATAAATAAAATTATTGAAATATTTTAACCAACAACAATAACCCAACAAGACAATATATTCATTTCCAAATTTTCAAGCCTAATTTTATTTAATAAACCTCTTACAATTCTCAAATCACATAATACACGCAACTGTATTCAATTCTCAATATCTCATTTATACAAGTTGCAAAAAGTTAGAAACAAACTTAAATAAAAACATAAAAAGTAGACCAAGAGTAATCAAATTATTAGTTCTTGTATGATTGTGTCAGTTTTAGGTTAGGACTTGGGCAAGTAATGGATCAATAGATTGCATACAAGTAGGAACTTGGGATGGTTGTAGATTGGTGGGTTACACTTGTATAGACTGCAAGGAGACTGGAGACAAAAGGACATGTTATGGAGGAGTTGGTGGGTGGCATGTTATATACCTAGCAGTCGATGACTTCATGGTGGAGGAGACTGAGAGAGCAGTTGTAAGAAACTAAGAGAGTAGTTAGATTGGAGACCAAAAGAGTAAGAGAGTGAGGGGGTGGCTGCTTGGGTGAAAAATTAAAAATTTGATAATCTCGATTTGAAGGAAGGTAAAAGATAGAAAGGGTTAGTGTTACTAAGGTTTTCCTAGCCACCAAACTTGTATCGAAGTCACGTCTACTCCTTTGTATGACAATCTCACTTAGTTCTTCTTAAGCAAGACTCAACCTTCTTACGTGATAGTTGACCAACAAAACTTTGTTCTCGAATGTTTCATTACCACTGAAGTATTTAACTTACACTCTTGCAAGAATACTACAAAAGCACCAAACTATCAAAAGCAATAATAAACACAAAAGAGTTACGATAAAAACTAAACTTAATTACTTTCCCAAAAATATATAAAGGAATGCTCTCTCTTAATGTGTTCTCTTCGCCTACATCTCTCTTCTATCTAAGAGCAAGACTCAAATAAACTATTTATAGGCACCTTTTGGTTTTACAATTCAAAATCTTAATTGAACAGAACTAGTTAGATCACCTTTATCTTTATTATATTACATCACACTAATCAATTGAATGACACCCCCATCCAAATAGATCTTTATCTAATACGATTTAAATACATCACAACTAATAATATAAAATAATACATTTAATTAGGATTGATAAATCCATTTCCATAAAGAACTCTACTATCTTTAGATGATCTTCCTGTATGATCTTTATCTTTTAGAGCTAATATATATCTATTGTGAACTTATCTGTCATATCAACTAAGATCTTCCCTTGATCTCTATCCATTAACGATAAGTCATCCAAGCCTAAATCCTTTCATAACATATTGGTTTGGTCCAATGTTATCCATCTCAAGTCTATTAGTCATGGTCCATCTATTTGAGCACACATTAAGTCTTTAGAGCTCTCACATGTTTCCTTATGCATGTGATTCAGCTAAACTTCAACCCAAGCTCAAGCTATCTTTTTGTCTCACATTCGAATCTTGCATCTCATCAAAGATTTTCATTAATGTGCACTAAAATATGCCAACGTTTGACAATGCCTGTTTTCCTTGCCTAATCATAAGTCTTGCCCGTTCCTTCGTCTTGAGTGCTAAACATTGGTCAAGGCTCGCCAATGCCCGAATGATTCGAATATTAAAACTTAGGGCTCTTACAAACCACTCTAAGTAGAAGAATTTGACACCTTCTTCTAAATAATTTATGAGTACTTCTCTAAATGTGGTTCCCTCGAAGACTCCTTAGTCATTAACACATCTCTATGTATATTTTTTTCTCTCCATTGGGTTTGTCCTTGCTTTTGTTTGGATACTTCTTCCCAAGGCCCATTACACCCAACATAGCATAAAGCTGAGATGAGTAGGAAGTGACTTCATGAGTGAAAGTGGACAAAGAGGCAAAGAACATTAACCAACTTATAGATTGACACTCATTTAAAGAGAGTCTTGACAATGGATTTCACATTGAGCTTTTTGAGATCAATATAAAACTGCTCTTAGCCTATGAACATGACAGGTAAGCTAAAGATGTAAACGATCGACTGTGTTACTCCAACTTTATAATCAATGGTGCCAAACTTATTAAGCAAAATCTTATAAATTACCTCAAATTAATTGAATGAGACAGGTCAACTAATTTCTGATTAAATTTCAATAATTGGTCAACAGTATCATTTCCAACTAATGTCTCTAACTATAAATTGCATAATGTTTTAGTAGGTACTTTAATATATATTTAGTTGTTAAATTGAATAATTAGTGCATGTCTAGGTTATGATTGTGTTATTTAATTAAACATTTGTGTTTGAAATGTTTTATGGGTTAGAGCATGCCATTAAGCTTAAATTTTGTATATTTGAGGTGCTTTGATGTGTTTGTTAGTGTTTCAGATCAAATATCGAAGAATAGAGAGGATTTGGAGGAAACTCGAAGCAAGGCCCAGGTTGTGATAGAAGCATGGAGGCTCGGTCACAATCATGGAAAAATCTTGGGCCAGCATCATGGCCTGCGCGATAGACAATGCAAACAGCCTCCTGAACTTGACTTATTAAGGGACATTTGCGACTTTTTGGACTCAGGAAAACCCTAGAGTTTACCTAAAATGGAAAATACTATATAAAGAAAAGATAAAGAACCTTAAAGGAGAGCTCCAACCTATGCCACTTTGAGAAAGATCCAACAAGAGAAGAAGAAGAAGAGAGGAGGAGAAAGGAAGAAGAAGAAGAAGGGGCTGCAGTGTTGCCATCTTCCCTGTTTATTCCTACCCTTCCAAGTGACTTTTCATTTCATCTTTATTGTTCTTTCATTTGATGTATAAGAAGGATTTGGTAGTGATGGATTCAGGTTTAATGATGATGTTCCAAACTTCTTTAGGGATTTTTTTTGAATCAATGTTAATGTGATTTATTTTGATGTAACATTGATTTCTTTTGATGTTAATACATTGGGTGTTTTGATTATTTGTTGTATTTGCATGCTTTGCTAGCAAATAGAGAGAGTGAACCGATAGCAACATGATTAGAATGGGTAATGAGACTTAAACAATCTAATAGATCACGCAAATAATCAAATTGAGAATTTAGATGAAGAGAGATCTTATGTAAGGATTCGGTTGTTCATAAGAGGGCTTCAGATATGATTGGATTTGTGGGTTTTTTGTTAATTGAAAGATTTTAAATTCCATAATTCAATTAGTGGTTATGATTTAGGGTTTAATAATTACAACTCGAGGGAGAGTAATCCACCCTTCGAAAGTCTAAAACTGATACTGTATTAACTCAAAATTAATCATGTTAGCATTTGATGATAGGATAATTTACTATGAAATTTTTTTCCTCAGTAATGTGTTATTTTCTTGTAGTGAAGTTTTCACCATCTCTTGTGATTGTGGTACCCAATCATAAGAAATTAAAAAAATAGAAAGAAGAGAAGGAACTTTGGGCACAAAGTGGAAGACACTTTAATTTGGACATCACAAAGCAACAATGAGGAATCTGCAAAATTAAATGCCAAGAAGAGATAGAGAGAAAGATGGTGGAGGAAATAAATAAAGGAGAGCAAAGGACCTTTGCCAATAAAGCAAAATTTGGTTAAGGAATTCATCATCCTTATTTGAACACGTACTATTCGGGGTGGCAGTACCACCCAAATTTCTGTCGGTCTAACAATGTAAGGACTTACATGAGACATCAAGACTTATTAGGACTTCAACAAGATGATTCCAATTGATGGGATTTTAAATTAGAAAAGATCGTGGATAAGCTTATGAACATAAAAGAGGCCCAAAAGAGACTGGAAGAGAAGTTTGAGCAAGTAATGGAAGACCATACCTCTTCTATTCATAACCTGGACTTTCAAATAAGACAGCTTTCTCATGAATTTTGCAAGAGAAGTTTTCTAAGCAACACGGAAGTACATCCAAGAGAGCAATGTAAGGTCACCATATTTAGGAGTGGGAAAGAGCTAGAAGAACCAGAGAAAAAACAAGTTAAATCCCATCTTGTAAAAGACCAAGAGGATAAGAATGAAGATGAAGAAAAGAATGAGGACCCTCTATACATTCCTCCTCCACCCTTATTCAGGAAAATTGATGTGATCGAATTATTAAAGGAGCAAGAAGAAGAAGAACAGATGACAACAGACATAAAGCTTGAAGCAAATATGAAAGTCTTTGTTCATAAAGTGGAAGCGAAAAAAGAGGTGAGAGTGACTGAAGTTAAACAAAAACAAATCACCCTCTTATAGGACAAATTGTTGGATTCATTAGAAGATTCAAGGTTTCATTATTCCTTATTTTATTGATAATTTGTTACTAAAAAGGACATTGTCGAACTTAATTAGTTATCTTTATTTTCTCAATATTTTCCTTCTGATTATTTTCTAACAAATAGCTTATTTACAAGCTACGAAGCTAAATTTGGGAAACAACAGTGGAAGTAAGTCACTCATAATTAATCTCAATTGAGTTTCGAATGATAAATGGTCAAGCTAATGACCATAACTTATCATGTTTAGTAGTTACATTTAAATTTTTATACAGTTAGATTTGTTTTAAATTCTATAAATAAGTCTAAATATTTTGGAATGGGTTGGATTACTATTTCTCTTACTCTCTTTGAATCAATTATAAGATAGGAAAGCAATTTCAGTGTCAAATGGATTTGGTTTTTAACACTATTGCCATCATCACCTCAATCACTATGACGGGTTCTATACTCTAACCCTTGTCTTTTATTTTATTGTTATTTTCAATTTTCTCATATTTAGTTAATTTTTATTCCCACCTTATGTATTGTTGTTTGTTCTTCTCACATTGAGGACAATATGTTGTCCAAATGTGAGGAGGGTTGTGTGCATTATATATTTTTTATTTGAATGTGAATTTTCCATGTTGTATGTTAGTTTGTTTAGAAATGCATGATGTGATCTATGTGAATGTGTTAATGGCTAGAACTTAACATAATCAATTTAGCTTTGAACTTCGTCTTTTAGGTTGTGAAGAGTTATTAGCTTGCGAAATTAGTGCTATAGGTTGTTTCGGTTAAAAATGCATGTTAATTAGGATATGATGTTGGTTCGTTCACTCTAGAATTTACCACATTCATCTGTAATTTTAGGTTAATCGAATACGTAACATGAATAGTACCTTTTCATGAAAATGATTAGCTAAAGAAATGAAGTAGGCAATAAAAATAATAACAAATGTTTATTTTGTTTAATAAATAATTATTCTGCTGGCCCTTTTTGCAAGAAATAAGATTATGAATAGAGCTAGTAGCCAGTTGAGAATGTGATGTAGTTGAATAACTGGGGGACATTCATAAAAAAATGTTTGTCTTTCATCAAAGGGCTATAATGACATGCCAACCAAGCTACTTAATAAAAACATAACCTAGCTGAGTAACCAGGGGGCATTCATCACAAATGTTTGTCTTTGCATCAAAAGGCTAGGTTCACGTCAATTAAAATATAAAAAAATAGTATGTTGATTAATAAATCCTACTGATCTTAATGAATAGCTCGAATTTTCATGAAAAGCTACCTAAGGATAGTTACAATTTTGATTGACCAAATACTTATCAATGTGTGTGTGTAAGTGATAGGAGTGAATGAGTTTGACATTAAAGTCTCAATTAGTTTGTATATTTGGTTTAAAATATGTAAACATGGATTTCACAAGTTAATAAGTTAGAGCAATTTGAGGGATCATGTTTGTAGTTCAATTTGTTTGGTGAAGTTTAATGTCATTGACCCATCATTGCATATGTGTGTGTTTTGTTGTTAATTGTGTTTGGTGTGTTTTATTTTGTTTGTTTTGTCTTTGCTTGAGGATAAGCAAAAGTTTAAGTGTGGGGACGCTGATAGCAGTAGATTGCATAATGTATTAGCAGGTAGTTTAGTATGTGTTTAGTTGTTATGACATGATTATCATAAAGAGCAAAATCTTGGGACATGATCGTGGCCCTACATGACAAACATAACTAACAGCCTCCCGAACATGAATTTTCAAGAGACATTTGAGACTTTTTGGACAGGAAAACCCTAGGGTTTATCTAAAATGGAAAATACTATATACAGAAAAGAGAAAGAACCCTAAAGGAGAGCTTCAAGTTCTGCCATTTTGAGAAAAATCCAACGAGAGAAGAAGAAGATGAGAGAAGGAGGAGAAAGGAAGAAGGAGAAGAAGGGGCAATGTTACCATCTTCCCAATCTATTCTGGGCCTTCCATGTGACTTTTCATTTCATCTTTATTGTTCTTTCATTTGAATGTATAAGATGGATTTGGGTTTGATGATGATGTTCTAAACTCCTTTAGGAATTTGATTTTGAATCAATGTTAATTTCATTTCTTTTGATGTTAATACATTGGGTGTTGTGATTATTTGTTGTATTTGCATGATTTGGTAGTGAATCGATAGTAAAATGATTATATTAGGTAATGAGATTTAAACAATAAATAGATCACGAAAATAATCAAATCAAGAATTTAGTCAAAGAGAGATTTCTTGTGAGGATTCGGTTGTCTATTAGAGGGCCTAAAATCTGATTAGATTTGTGGTTTTTTTGTTAATTAAGAGATTGCAAATTCTATAATTCAATTCAGGTTTATTATTTAGGGTTTAATGATTATAACTCGAGACAGAGTAATTCATCCTTCAAAAGTCTAAAACCGATACCGTATTAACTCAAAAGTAATTATGTTAGCATTTGATGATAGGATAAATCCCCCTTCTCATCTTCAACAAATATTCCTTGTGTGATTCCCATTGTTAGTTCAATGGTGCTCATTTTGACTCTTTGTGTGTTAATTTTACATTTTAATTCCAATCAATCATCTTCATGTATTCATTTTTTATAGTTTTTTATTTTCTTTTAAATAATTCTTTAGGCCTTAGATAAATTAAGATTAGATTAGTTCACCAACTCCACGAGAGATTGAAACCTCACATAGTGCACCCACGACCTGTGCGCTTATAGTATTTTGAGGATTTTAAATAGATTAAAACTTGCATGAACAGTCTCTTTAACCAATAAGACCAAATCAGGATTGTTGAAGGAAATAAGCTTTGAAACGATTCTCATTAATGGCTTATTATCCTGCATTATGCCAATAATATCAACAAGAACATCATCAAAGACATACGTGTTGCCTCTAAATAAGTTATTACATTAGTTCCCTTTAAGAATGAAGTCTTGGCTAGATAAGCTTCGTCAACATTTTCTTCAATTTCATCATCCCTCATGGATCTTCTTTGGTTCCACAACTTAGAAGAGTTTTACATAATTATACAAAACTTATTTTTTTATAGATCTTTAGAATCTTCATATGAGAAAACTTTTAGCTCATACTTTTTAAGAAGAGTCACAAGAAGCTTGTCTACTGCTTGTTGAATAGGAAATTCTTCACTAAACAATTTGATTTGGTTGACAATGGATATGAGCTTGCTTCTATATTGCTTGGCATCTTTAAAATTTTCATCTTTAGTATCTTAAATTCTTTTTTGAGATTCAAAATTTGCATTAATCTTGATTGATTGTTTTCAATCTCTTCCTTAAGCTTCTCTTATACTTCTTTAGGTGATTCACAAGCCATTATGCGTGTAAAAATTTTCCCTCATATTGTGGAATGTATACAAGAGAGCACTTTTACTTTCCTTGCCACTTATTTGTCAAACTTTTTGATTTAGTGTGGGATTTTCTTGAAGTGGGTGGGACTAGTATCACTATAACTTCGAGGCTTTTCAATAGGATTTCATTTTAATGGCTCATAAGTGATAATTCACTCCATTATAAATAATGACAAGAAGAGAAAATTATTTGATGCCATTAAACAAAGGTTAAACACTCATAAAAATTTTACTCTATCCTTGTAAGCTCAAAAAACCTTGGAGCTTTGATACTAAGTTTTTTTTGAAAATATAATAATCAACAAGAGACAAATCTTTGCTTGGTGAAAGACAACTTTACTGCTACCTTAACAAAAGGCCTAAATAAATAAGCAGATACTTGTCCTAAAAATCTATAAAAACAAACAATTAAGCAAATTAATGTGAAATGAATAGCCACTAACCCAAATATAGCTTAACATAAAACTCAATAATAAACACTACTTCCCCCAACTTTTAAAAAATAGGAGACAACTAAATAGTAGTTTGCAGCACTTTAATTAACTTGAAAATTGTCATAACAAATTGGGATAGTGTATTTTTTCATAATTTTTATTAGTTTGCTTTGGTAAATTTTTTTTGGTGATATTTGTTTGCTAGTGGATCATGCTTAAATGGTCTAATATTTTAACACAATTAAATGTAATAGTAAATTAATTTTAAATAAAATTTTACATCTAAAAATTATTATTGTAAATAATTTTAATCAATATTGTATAATTATAATTAAAATTTATCCTTATTTTTAAATGAACTCTTTTATTGGTGCCATCCAAAATATGACAGGATTTGTTTGTTTCAATCTATGATCCCTCCATAAATAAACCACCACTACTGTATGACTATTTATCAACTAGAGCTTATCCTTGATAAGAGAGAGATAACTTACTTGTGTAAAAAATTGATTTTTCTTTAATTTTGCAAGAAAAAAAGTAAAGCATATTTTTCATTGCCCTTTATTTAGGGACCATTTAAATTTACTTATATTTTTTTGTTATAGTTTTCAGTTTTTATTTCTTGTTTTTAATTTTTGTTTTTCAATTAGAATGAAAATATAGTGGTTGTTAATGTTAATGTAGCTATAATTTTATTACTTGTAGTAATTACATATTATATAAAACTTAAGTATAAATAATTTTTAAAAATAAATAGAATATAATAATTTATTATGATCTCTTATGTAATATTTATTGCTAAATTACCAATAAAAAATTATAATTTAATACTAATTTTTTATTTATACTCTAATATTTATTTATGATCTTTAAAAAATTTATTTGAAATTTATATTCTGAATACATTTTAAATTTAAATTATATTATTATAATTATTAAATTCAAATTAGATTATTTTTAAATTTAATATCTAATCCAATTGTAAAATTGAATTAATAATTAAATATGTAATATTAAATTGCTTTAAAAAATGTAATATTAAATTAAATTGTTCATAATTTTTATTTGTAATTTTAGGTGATTTCCAAGCCATTATGCTTTTAAAAATTAATTGATTGCAAGAGGTTCGTTTATTAATACAAATGAATTTATTTCATCCTTCTTTCATTTATTAAACTCCAATTTAAAGGTTTAAATTTCAAAAAATATACAGACGAATTTGAGCTAAACAAAGAAAATTAACAAATTTATAGGTTAAAGCTCGATTACATTTTTATAATGATTGATAAATAATTAAAGTTCACACATTTTTTTGTGAAATAATATTGAAATAATATTTACACATTTTTTTTGTGAAATAATATTGAAATAATGTTTACATATAAAATTCATACACAAGTAAATCATTTCATACAAGGACAATTAAATTTTAACCATTCAAACTCAATCCCAACTTGAAATCCAATCATTCCATACGCAATCTATTAACTTTGAATCAAAATGATGCCAAATTTGCAAAACTCTATATACCCTTTAAATAACTCGAAATCTAATCATTCTACACCTAAGCTATTAACTTTGAATTAAAATGCTATGGATCAAAATGAGGTCAAATTTGCAAACTCTATACAAATTTTATATCAATTCAACAATAAGGAATTATGAAGTTAAGAGACTTCCACTACTTATTTAATATTGAAATGAACTCAAAGTACGACATTAAATTTGCAATGCCAAGTTCCAACTCAAAGCTCATATTCAGAACTAATAGAACCAACTCAATAGTTGGCACATCAGATCTTAAAGCAATCCTACCATGAGAAAACACACGAGAGAGAAATTCCGATACAATTTATTTAGCACCTTCAACTTCAAGAACTATATGAACACCAAAATTATACTAATTTGCATACCCTCCTCCTTTTCCCGGGCTTGGGACCGGCTGTGTGGATTACACATCTAACACAGGCGGAGTTACACACATTCCTAGACACCTAAACAAACGAAAACAAACAGCAGAAGCCAAGAGCGCACAAATTAGAACGATTTTGTAAGGTTTTGTAAATTAATATTTCCAATTTTATTTTAAAAAAAAATACACAAGGATTTCAAAACACCAAAAAAAAAAATTAATTACTAAATATATAGAAGTTTAGTTTAACTATAAGCAAGAAATTGTAATCAATAAAATGAATTTATCACTCCATAAGAAACAAGATTTCATGCGACAGACAACCGAAACAGACAGACACAGCAATGGAACATTTCAGTCTTCTTCAATCGGTCCAAAGAGAACCTGAAGCTCTATGGCACAAGGATGACTACCCACAACCCACAACCTTTATATTCTGAACAAACCACGTAACAGAATAGAGACACCCTTCAATCGTCAATCAGCAATTAACACGGCCCAAGCAGTTTAGATGATTTTCACTCCAACTTCAACATCAAAGACCCATTTTTGTAAAGATTGATTTTGTAGCAAAGATGACTATAGGAGAGCGGCAAAACGGACAACCAGTAACCTTTATATTCTTCAACCCATGTTCGTACCACCCAGATAAATATAAGAGCGGCAAAATGCACATTCAATAACCTTCATATTCTTCAACCCATGTTCCTACCACACAAATAGAAAACGCATACACCCTTCAATCATATCAATTAGCAATTAACAAATCCCAAGCAGTTCAGATGATTTTTCACTCCAACCAAAGAATGGTTATACCAGAATCCCATCAACCTATGTTTCACATCCAAGAACAACACTGGAAAAAGTCTAAAGTAGGTGTAAGAGAATATGAAAAGCATCAGTTCTAATCATGCACCATCCCGAAATTGATATGCCACTGCTGATGCAAACACATTTAAACAAGTTGATCCAACTGCGTGACTACCACAAAGGGGAACAAGCACTGTTACAACCCATCATTAAACAGAAAGCAGATACAGGGAAATTACTCTTTAGAAGTAGATAAATTCCAAAAGAAATACTTGGTCAAGTTGATTGGAAGAGACAGGAAGGCCAAATAAGCATCACAAAGCTACTTCTGATTGAATCACACAACCAGATGCTGCAAAAGAATAGGACGAACTACTGTCACAACACATGGCAACAGCACACCAAAACGGCAACAAAGAGCTCAATAGTATAAGCAAAAGTGCCTATATTAAATCCAATATATGCCATCTTCTGAAGAAATCCAGTCACAATAAAATGTCTTGCAACTAATAACCACAAGCGAGGCAAATTGAAGCAAGGGGCAAAGCAAAATGACGGATCATATAAGCCCCCGACCATAATCCTTCATAAAATACCAGAACTGCTTATTCTCATTTCTTTTCTCCACATTTTGAGAGTCAAAACACCTGAAGGCAGCAAAATGTAGGGTGTCAAACTAAAGATTTTCCTAGCTACTGTTTTCTCCATTCCATCGTCAACAGACTTAAAACCACCAGTCAAGCTGAAGCAATTAAGAGTACTTCAAATATCACTTATCAACACCTATTACAAGAAGCTGCATAAGAAATTGTATTTGAAACCATCTTTTCCCTTGTAGAACTGCCCAGCTACGACCATAACACCAACAGTTTGAATACTTAAAAATCAGTATCAAAATAGAGAATAACCAAATTTAACCTGGACACTCATATTCAAGCTGATTTCTGCACAGGGAAACAGCAACTTCAAAACTAGCAAGCATCATTCTTCGACTCAATGAAATTACAGATAGATCAAATAGGAAACTAAGATGGAGATGCAATCAACGGACACACTAATTCAGATTCAGATACCAAAGGACCTGCCATGTAGAGACACAGCAAAGTGATTATGAAACCAGAACTTTTAACCATCAAAATAATCCTTATGCATCTTGAAGCTCAGAAGCAAAGTTGATCATCACTCTTGAAGAAACTGAAGCCAACATCTAAAGATGTGAAATCAAATCATCCAATGACATCTTTCTTCTGCCCTGACCGATTACAAGGCATGTGAAGACATAAGCATCAAACTTATCTCACACATCCAATTCCATTACTCAAAGCAGCAAAGAAGAGAAAGGAACACCAGTAATCAACAGCATCTTCCCAAGATGAATTATGATCTTATTAAGCAAAGTATACTACTGCCTCAAAACAGCAAGGTAGTTGTAACCCACTGTGAACCACGAAGATTGAAAAAATGGGGAACTAAGAAAAATAACATGTGGAAAATAGAGGAAGTGAAAGAATATCAAAGACATGAGAAAAGAAAATAACATTAAAGACATGCTGAGGTAACCAACTTTGTCAACCAAGAGAAGTATTGGACGTCTTTATGCAGCATATAGCTTGAAGCTTCTGAATGCATGCGACAACAAGGCTGGAGGAACTCATGTGATAAAAGATTACTTATCCATACCAAAATATCAAGAAGCAGCCCGTTGACAGATAAGGTAAGAAATGGGGAAGTGAGAAAAAATAACATGTGGAAAATAGAAGTGAAAGCCAGAATATCAAAGATGAGAACAAACTTTGTCCACGTCAAAGACAAGCTCAAGTGACTAGCTTTGTCAACCATGACAAGCAATATAGCTTGAAGCTTCCAAATGCATGCGACAAGAAGGCTGGATGAACTCAGGCAATAAAAGATAACTTATCCATACCAAAATATCAAGAAGCAACCAGTTGGCAGCAAGAAAACTCCTGTTTGACAATAATGCAGCATCCAGTGTTTTGAGGGAAAACCTTAAACACCAATATAAACTATCTTATACCCAACAAGGTCGATAGGGACATAGATTGAGTGAGAGACAGCAAACACAA
>JAOSBN010000006.1:2705308-2717227 GCA_027563595.1 Erythroxylum suave | reverse complement strand
TTATATGTTACGATCATTAACAAATTAAATGTAATTGAATATAATTAAATAAAATGAAAATATAAATTAAAAAATTTTAATAATAACAATTACCGACGGATAAGCATATTTCCGTCGGTATATTGCCATCGTCTATGCCGATGGAAATGAAATATCCGTCGGCATATTGTTATCGTATATACCGACGAAAATAAACTTATCCGTCGGTAATGATGAGGACAATGTACCGACAGTACGTTTATTTCCATCGGTAATTTTGTAGACGAAACGTTTTTTCGGTCGCTAAGTTATAGATGGAATTGGTTTGCACTGTCGGTAAACGTTAGCGACGGTACTTCCTGGTCCGTCGCTAAAGTTAGCGACGTACACTAAATTTTTGTCGGTAAATTTAGCTACGGCCGTATCATCGACGTTTTCCCGCTGTCGTTACATTCCGTCGGTAATCTTAATACCGACGGAATATTTGGTTATTCCGTCGGTAATTTTCGTCGCTAAACGTCCATTTTCTTGTAGTGCAAAGTGTCACAGAAGAGACCAAGTCTCGACACCTAAGTGTCAATATCAGAAGACACAGAAGTGTCAATAACAGAAGACATCAAAGTGTCAATAACAAAAGATACCGAAGTGTCACAGAAGTAGCTATAGACCTTTCTAGACATGCCTATTTACCCATAACTAGGACTTAACATAATCAAAATAGAAATGTCTAAAATTTAATTCACATGTCAATCCAACAGCTTTGCAAATCATTCAATCGACCAAAAGTAGTAGCAACAAAATAGTAAAAACAAAACTATCAAATTTGACCATCTAAATTGCTTACAAAATTTACCCTCTAAAATTACTTACAAAATCTCCCTTATTGCTTATGACCTCGACGTCTTAGTAATATCTGAAATCGGTCGCTCGATGGGTTCCTCTAAAACACTTAATATAAACACATATCATTATTGTGCATAATTATGAATTCAATTATGCACATTCATGTATACTGAATATGTATGGTGTATGTTTATGACAAATTCCGAGTTTTTTATCCTTAATCTTGCCTCATTTTCAATCATGTGAAATCATACTCAAATCCTCATTCCAGATTTATTTCACAACCAACTTTCAGGTTCACTTTGTTCAATTATTACCCTCAGGAGGGTGAGGTACTTAGGTAATACTTCCTTCTAGAAAGTTTTTCCCTCTTTGTCTTAGGTTTATGATGATACCAAGTTTATCCAATTTGGTTTAGTATACTGAAAGTTATGCCCCAAAATATTTCAGATTATTCTTAAGCTTCAACAGAATTCTTATCTCAACTTTAAATCAAATTCTGAAATTCCTAGAGGCAGAATTAGAATTTTATCTCTTCATAAACTTTGTAGCCTTATGACTCTAATTTACTCCAAATTAAAAATCACTTCATTTGGATAACTACAGAGAAAGTTATACCTAAAATACTAAAGTATGTTCTGTGCTGGAAAGTTTGCCGCGACAACCCTGAAAAGTTCGCCACGGTGAACTTTTCCAGAGAGGAAAAGCTCGGTTGCAATCTTAAAAGTTCACCGAGGCGAACCCTTGAGTTGGCCGTAGTGAACTTCATCTTTCAAGTTGGCCGTAGCGAACCAAGGAGAGTTGGTCGCAGCAAACTTTGACAGAAGCATACTTCATTTTCTAGATTTTAACTTCAAGCCAATTTTCCAGATTCTTAAAGACATAATTCGAATTCGCTTCCTTCATGAAAAATTTAGCTCTATGTCTCTAGTTTACTCTAAATTAAACTTCATCCAATTTGGATATTTATGGATCAAGTTATTCCCTAAAGATAGGCACATGTTTAGTAAAATTCTGCAAATCTCAACTCCATCTCACTTCAAACTTTCACCAAGTTATACACATCTCCGAATCTACTTCTGTATCGTCTGAACTCATTCTCAACACCGTTCAAAACCAAGTTTTTAATCAGATACTAGAAACTGATGCATGCATGTGAAAGCATTTTCAACTTTCTCTCTCTACTGTAAATTCCTATTTTTCATCACTGTTCCCGTATTAGCATCACACACCACTCATGCATGTGATTATTTTCAGCACATAAAACATCATCCAACTCATGCATGTATTTATTTCCAATTCTAACACACCATCAGAATCATTTACAAAACTCTAAAAGTTAGCTTTACTAACCTTGTTTTAACAAAAACTCTAACAGTAACCTTCAGTGGAAGAATAATAAATCTCCAGCAGTAAGGTTTGGTGATGGTTGAAAAGCAAGACTAGAGGGAAGCAATCTAACAGCTGGACTAAATTATTTGAGTTACAACGTACAATACTGATATAAGAATCCAAACTAGTGTTTCGGTGATGAAGGTTCAATAGCTTTTGGTAAAGACCAGACAATCCGAAAAGAAACAACAAAGAGCTTTAGTAACTTTACCTTACACAACTTGTGACAAGTGCTTTAACAACCTATTGACCTCTGGCCCCATTGTATGTGGGTCATTTGTCACTCATATATAAGTGCTACATGTCAATATGCCATTTGTCTAATTTTCTTAATATCCCAAAATTTATAGAAACACTCCTAAAATTGCCCAAAAATTCCAAAGTAATACCAATAATCTCCAAATAATTTTTCATCACTAATAAACCACAAATCCCATCTTAATTGGAAATTTTAAAACCAATTGTACCCAAAAATGTCAATAAATGCATATATAATATTGGTATGAGTCTAAAAAGGCATATACACAAATAAGCAAAAAACTCAATTATGCCAAACATACCATGCATTGAAATTCCTTAATATTCTAACCCTTAATATGCGGTGTTACAGATACCATATTAATTCAAAAGTAATTATGTTAGCATTTAATGACGGGATAAATCCCCCTTCTCATCTTTAACTAATATTTCTTGCGTGATTTCCATTGTTAGTTCAATGGTGCTCATCTTGACTCTTTGTGTGTTAATTTTACATTTTAATTCCAACCAAGAATCTTCATATTTTTATTTTTCTATGTAGTTTTTTTATTTTCTTTTAAATAATTCCTTAGGCCTTAGATAAATTAAGATTAAATTAGTTCAAAAACTTCACGAGAGATCGAAACCTCACATACTGCACCCACGACTTATGTGCTTGTAGTATTTTGAGGGTTTTAAAAAGATTAAAACTTGCCTCAACAGTCTCTCTAACCAATAAGACCAAATCAAGATTGTTGAAGGAAATAAGCTTTGAAATGACTCTCATTAATGGCTCATTATCCTACATTATGCCAATAGTATCAACAAGAATATAATCAGAGGCATACTTGTTGCTTTTAAATAAGTTATTACATTAGTTCCCTTTAAGAATGAATTCTTGGCTAGATAAGCTTCGTCAACATTTTCTTCAATTTTATCATCCATCGTTGATCTTCTTTGGTTCCACAACTTGAAGAGTTTACATAATTATGCAAAGGTTATTTTTTAATATAGAAACTTTTAGCTCATACTCTTTAGGAAGAGTCACAAGAAGCTTGTCTATTGCTTGTTGAATAGGAAATTATTCACAAAACGATTTTATTTGATTGACAATGGATATGAGCTTGCTTCTATATTCCTTGACACCTTTAAATTTTTCATCTTTAACATCTCAAATTCTTTTTTGAGATTCAAAATTTGCATTAATTTTGATTGATTGTTTTCAAGCTCTTCCTTAAGCTTCTCTTATACTTCTTTAGGTGATTCACAAGCTATTATGCTTGTAAAAATTCCCCTCACATTGTTGAATGTATACAGGAGAGCACTTTTAGTTTCATTGCCACTTCTTTGCCAAACTTTTTGATTTAGTGTGGAATTTTCTTAAAGTAGGCGGGACTAATATCACTATAAATAACCTCCCGCAAACTCCGAGGCTTTTAAATAGAATTTCATTTTAATGGTCCATAAGTGATAACTCACTCCATTAAAAATAATGATAAGAAGAGAAAATTATTTGATGCCATTAAACAAAGGTTAAACACTCATAAAAATTTTAGTATGTCCTCGTAAGCTGGCAAAACCTTGGAGCTTTGATACTACGTTTTCTTTTATAAATATAATAATCAACAAGAGACAAATCTTTGCTTGGCAAAAGAAAACTTTACTGCTAGCTTAACAAAAGGCCCAAATAAATAGGCAAACACTTGTCCTAAAAATTTATAAAAACAAACAACTAAGCAAATTCATGTGGAATGAATAGCTACTAACCTAAATATAGCTTAACATAAAACTCAATAATAAACACTACTTCCCCCAACTTTTAAAAAACAGGAGACAACTAAATAGTAGTTTGCAGCACTTTAATTGACTTGGAAATTGTCATAACAAATTGGGATAGTGTATTTTTTCATAATTTTTAGTAGTATGATTAGGTAAAATTTTTTTGTTGATATTTGTTTGCTAGTGGATCATGCTTAAAAGGTCTATTATTTCAACATGATTAAATTTAATAGTAAATTAATTTTAAATAAAATTTTACATTAAAAAATTATTATTTAAAATAATTTTAATCAATATTATATAATTATAATTATAATTTATCCTAATTTTTAAATGAACTCTTTGATTGGTGTCATCCAAAATATGACAGGATTTGTTTGTTTCAATCTATGATCTCTCCATAAATAAACCACCACTACTATATGACTATTTATCAACTAGAGCTTATTCTTGATAAGAGATATATAACTTACTTGTGTAAAAAGTTGATTTTTCTTTAATTTTGCAAAAAAAAAAGTAAAGCATATTCTTCATTGCCCTTTATTTAGAGACCATTTTACTTTGCCTATTTTTTTCTATTATAGTTTCCGATTTTTATTTTTTGTTTCTGTTTTTCAAATAGAATAAAAACATAGTGGTTGTTAATGTAATTATAATTTTATTACTTATAGTAATTGCATAGTATATAAAACTTTAAGTATAAATAATTTTTAAAAATAAATAGTATATAATAATTTATTCTGATCTCTTATGTAATATTTGTTGCTATTTAACCTATAAAAATTATAATTTAATAACTAAATTTTTACTTATACTCTAATATTTATTTATGATTGTTAAAAAGTTTATTTGAAATTTATATTCTGAATATATTTTAATTTTAAATTATATTATTATAATTATTAAATTCAAATTATATTATTTTTAAATTTATTATCTAATCCAATTGTAAAATTAAATTAATAATTAAATATGTAATATTAAATTAAATTATTTGTGAAATTAAATTAATAATTAAATATGTAATATTAAATTAAATTATTCATAAGTTTTATTTCTAATTTTAGGTGATTCACAAGCCATTATGCTTTTAAAAATTAATTGATTGTAAGAGGTTCGCTTATTAATACAAACTAATTTATTTAATCCTTATTTCATTTAAAACTCCAATTTAAAGGTTTAAATTTTAAAAAATATATAGATGAATTTGAGCTAAACAAAGAAAATCAACAAATTTATAGGTTAAAGCTCGATTATAACAACTTATGTACATTGGATTTTTAGAATTAATAACTAATTTAATAAAAAACAACATATATACGCACTCATCATATTTCAATAATTAATTGAAATAATTTTCGTTTACATTTTTATAATGATTGATAAATAATTAAAGTTCATACATTGTGAAATAATATTTACATATAAAATTCATACACAAGTAAATCATTTCATACAAGAATAATTAAATTTTAACCTTTTAAACTCAATCCCAACTTGAAATCCAATCATTCAATACCTAATCTATTAACTTTGGATCAAAATGATGCCAAATTAGCAAAACTCTACATAATACCCTTTAAATAATTCAAAATCTAATCATTCTACACCTAAGCTATTAATTTTGAATTAAAATGCTATGGATCAAAATGAAGTCAATTTTCCAAACTCTATACAATTCAACAATAAGGAAATATGAAGTTAAAAGAATTCCATTAAATTTGAAACTTTTAGTTACCAAGTTCCAACTCAAACTCATATTCATAACTAAATAGAACCACAACTCAATAGTTGGCACATCAGATCTGAAAGCAATCCTATTCACTCTTAAGAAAACACGCGAGAAGTTCCGATATAATTTATTTAGCACCTCTAATTTTAAAGACTACACGAACACCAAAACTATACTAATTTGCATGCCCTCCTCCTTTTCCCGGGCTTGGGACCGGCTGTGTGTATTACACATCTAACACAGGCGGAGTTACACACACTCCTAAAGACACCTAAACAAACCAAAACAAAACAGCAGAAGCCAAGAGCGTACAAATTAGAAAGATTTTGTAAGGTTTTATAAATTAATATTTTCCAATTTTATAAAAAAATTATACAAGGATTTCAAAATACCACAAAAAAATCAATTATTAAATATATAGAAGTTTATTTAACTATAAGCAAAAAATTGTAATCAATAAAATGAATTTATCACTCCATACGAAACAAGATTTCACGCGACAGACAACCGAAACAAACAGACACAGCAGTCTTCTTCAATCGGTCCAAAGAGAACTTCAAGCTCTATAGCATAAGGATGACTATCCACAACCCACAACCTTTAAATTCTGAACAAACCGCGTAACAGAATAGATACACCCTTCAACCGTCAATCAGCAATTAACCCGGCCCAAGCAATTTAGATGATTTTCACTCCAAATTCACCAACATGAAAGACCATTTTTTGTAAAGATTGATTTGTAGAAAAGATGACTATAGGAGGGCGGCAAAATGCACAACCAATAACCTTTATATTCTCCAGCCCATGTTCGTACCAGCCAGATAAAGAACGCATACATCCTTCAATCATATCAATTAGCAATTAACACGTCCCAAGCACTTCAGATGATTTTTCACTCCAACCAAAGAATGGTTATAACAGAATCCCATCAACCCATGTTTCACATCCAAGAACAACACTGGAAAAAGTCCCAAGTAGGTGTACGAGAATATGAAAAGCATCAGTTCTAATCCTGCACCATCCTGAAATTGATATGCCACTGTTGATGCAAACACATTTAAACAAGTTGATCCAACTGCGTGACTACCACAAAGGGGAACAAGCACTGTTACAACTTCAAAACTATCAAGCATCATTCTTCGACTCAATGAATTACAGATAGATCGAATCGGAAACTAAGATGGAGATGCAATCAACGGACACACACTAATTCAGATTCAGCTACCCAAAGACCTGCAATGTAGAGACCACATCATGATGAAACAAATTAACAGCAAGGTCTTCAATTGTGAATTGAGGCCACATAGACAAAGGAGGACATGTCAACATGCACAGAACTCTTCTTAAATTGTTTTCCCAAGCGGTCAGAAAACTAAAACATCAAGAAGATACAGCAAAGTGATTATGAAACCAGAACTTTTAACCATCAAAATAATCTTTATGCATCTTGAAGCTCAGAAGTACAGTTGATCATCACTCTTGAAGAAACTGAAGCCAACATCTAAAGATGTGAAATCAAATCATCCAATGACATCTTTCTTCTGCCCTGACCGATTACAAGGCATGTGAAGACATAAGCATCAAACTTATCTCACACATCCAATTCCATTACTCAAAGCTGCAAAGAAGATGAGAAAGGAACACCAGTACTCAACAGCATCTTCGCAAGATGAATTATGATCTTATTAAGCCAAGTATACTACCGCCTCAAAACAGAAAGATAGTTGTAACCCATTGTAAACCACGAAGATTGACAGTAAGGTAAAAAATGGGGAACTAAGAAAAAATAACATGTGGAAAATAGAGGAAGTGAAAGCCAGAATATCAAAGAGGAGGACAACCAACTTTGTCAACATTAAAGACATGCTGAAGTAACTAACTTTGTCAAGCAAGACAAGCATTGGACATCTTTATGCAGCGTATAGCTTGAAACTTCCGAGTGCATGCAACGACAAGGCTGGAGGAACTCATGTGATAAAAGATTACTTATCCATACCACAATATCAAGAAGCAGCCCGTTGACAGATAAAGTAAGAAATGGGGACGTAAGAAAAAATAACATGTGGAAAATAGAAGTGGTGAAAGCCAGAATATCAAAGATGAGAACAACAAACTTTGTCCACATCAAAGACATGCTGAGGTGACTAGCTTTGTCAACCAAGAGAACAACCAAGACAAGCAATATAGCTTGAAGCTTCCAAATGCATGCGACAAGAAGGCTAGATGAACTCATGCAATAAAAGATAACTTATCGATACCAAAATATCAAGAAGCAACCAGTTGGGAGCAAGAAAACTCCTTTTTGACAATAATTCAGTATTCAGTGTTTCGAAGGAAAACCTTAAACACCAATATAACTATCTTATCAGAGGAACCGAGCAGCCACCAACTCATATTTGAAGCCAAACAGCATGTTGTTCTGAGAACAAAATCAACTCTGAAAGTAATGTCATGCAATCCAAAGCTTGGAACTCCCATATTACAAGCAGTTGAGATGATTTCACACCCACTTCACCAAAGAATGAATATAAGCTTCCAAAAATAAGAGAACGCCATCAAGCTATGTTTCAAATCCATTTTAATAACTTGCACAACAAAAAAGATGGAGAAAATGAACACTAGTACAAGAATAACAATGGCAAAGGTCAATGAGTTGAGTGTACAGTCTTACTCACTTAATGCAGCATTATCCAGAAAATGCTCAGCTTTGCAGATGAAGACACATTTAAACAAGATCAGCTGAAATGAAACAAAGTCTGACAGAAGTTGATCAAATACAAGGAAAACATATTAATGGCAGACAAATCCCAAAAGAAAACCTTTTAATTGACCACATTTATCCAACTGGGTAAACACAAACAAGCATAACATAAGCATAATAGAGGAAGGGAGAAGACCAAATAAATAACAAAAAAGCCACACAAACAACCTTTTCGAGGGAGAGAACAACAGACAAACAATATATCCTTGGACAGAACTAGCATGAAGCAAACAAGTGCATGCTGCAAAATAATAGGATGAGCCAGTGTCATAACATGGCAACATGAACACACCTGAAGCAAAACTGAACGACCAGAATAAAAATTCCTTGCAACTAATAACCACCAGAGGGAAATAGAGAAATGGAAGGAGGACAAACAGGCGAATATGGAGTAAAGCAGAAATTCAAAAGATGCAAGTCCAACAACTGTAGGCCTCTAAAATTTATCAGAGCTCATACTCATTTAGCCAACAATCACTGTCTTCTCATATGATCAATATCAAAACTCAACAGCCACCACTTATGAAGCTAAACATCCAACAATGTCCCTAATTGTCCAGGAAGAAACTGCAACAGAGCGGTCAAAAAATTGCAGATGGAGCAGAGGTACACACACAATATATGAATACTGCAGGAGATCAGTACACAGTAAGTTGCGAACCTGAAAATTGAATCAGAAAGAATATATTCAAAGATTTTTTAGGAGAGACGGATAAAATGAAAAACTAAGCTTGCAGATCCCAGTAAACAGTAATCTCACCATTTGCTTCCATGACAAAATAGCTACAATGACTGTCTCCTTGTCAAAGCAGGTAGCCACAAGCACCAGCACCCAGCATTATGCCCGCACTTTAAATTCCATATAACAAGACAAAAAATTAAAAACCAATACAAAACTTAATGAAGCCCTTCACTGTCACCAACACTCAATCTTAACAAGTATACTGCCCACACCCAAAAACCGATTGCACCGCAGTTCTGATGGATGAGAATAAGAAAAGTTCTTGCCATCTCTAAATATGGTTTTCCATATCTGAAATTTGTGAGAAACAATAACCCAAAATTCTCCAGTAAATCCACTGTGAGAGATGAGAACGTATACACCAAAAGAGATGCAAATAGTCACCAAGTAGATGAAACCTCCATAGGCATTTAAGAGTTACAATACATCACCGAGCACCGACAATATTCATAAATTAGGAATTCTGTCAAAATGAAAAGACCGATATCTAACATAGAGAAGAACAAAATCAGAAAAACAAATAAGGAAAATCAAATCTTACATCAAGAATCAACCGAAAGAGGATGACTTATGAAACCAAGTAGAGACGATAGGGCCGCATAACCTTAAAGGACTCTGATAATTAGGTCATTTCTCAATGTGTATCTTATAGACAGATTGAATGGAGATAATCAAAACCAGACGGTTAGAGGCAATGATACATCGATTGAGAAAGAGATCAGAGTAACTATGAAATCAGGTAGGGGTGTGACAGCTGTGTGATTTCAATTGTTAGTCGTTTACTGTAAAAACAGATCAAGTGTGACTCAGATATACTAAGAAACCAAAAAGACAACAAAAACACGATTATCCATCACCCATCGGAGTTCCTCTAAAATCTTCTCCAATAATCAATCAAAAGCTAAAAAGAAAGACTAACGTCTAACAAGAAATTGTAGCCATAATTTAAGGAAAAAAAATAGATAGGATCACCGCAGAATTTAAAATTTATCGGAGCTCATACTCATATAGCCAACAATCAGTCTCTTCTCATATGATCAATATCAAAAACTCAACAGCCACCACTTATGAAGCTAAACATCCAACAATGTCCCCACTTGATTGTACAGGAAGAAGCTGCAACAGAACTGTCAAAAAATTGCAGATGGAGCAGAGGTACACACATAATATATGAATAACTGCGGGAGATCAGTACACAGTAAGTTGTGAACCTGAAAATCGAAACCCTCTCCACACCAAACCAGAAAGAATATGTTGAAAGATTGAAACAAGAGGAGAGAGAGAGATGAAATGAAAAAATAAGCTTGCAGATCCTGGTAAACAGTAATCTCACCATTTGCTTCCATATCAAAATACCTTCCAAATAGCTCTAATGACTGCCCCGTTATCAACGCAAGTGACCACATGCAGCACCACCTAGCATTATGCCCGCTCTTTTAAGATCCACATAACAAGACCAAAAATTGAAACCCATAAAATACTTAATAAACCCTTTTACTGTCAACGACACTCATCTTAACAAGTATACTGCCTACACCCATAAATCGATTCCTCTTGCAGTTCTGATGGATGAGTATAAGGAAAGTTCTTGCCATCTCTAAATATGGTTTTCCATATCTGAAATTTGTAAGAAACAATAACCCAAAATTCTTCAATAGCTCACTGTAAATCCATTGTGAGACATGAGAATGTATACACCAAAAGAGATGCAGATAGTCACCAAACAAACGAAACCTCCATAGGCATATACGAGTAACAACACATCACCGAGCACCACCAATATTCATAAATTAGGAATTCTGTCAAAATGAAAAGACCAATGTCTAACATAGAGAAGAACGACATCAGAAAAACAAATAAAGAAAATCACATATAGCAAGAATCAACCAAAAGAGGAGACACATGAAACCAAGTAGAGATGAGAGAGCCGCGTGGCCTTAAAGAAATCGATAATTAGGTTGTTTCTCGATGTATAAAAAAAGATTGAATGCAAATAATCAAAACCAAACAGTCAAAGGCAATGCTACATCACTAATCGATTGAGAAAGAGATCACAAAGACATCAAGTAGGGACGCGACAGCTGCATGATTTGTTAGTCGTTTCGTGTAAAAACAAATCAGCCCCATCTCAAATATACTAAGAAACCAAAAAGACGATAATCCATCATCCATCGCAGTTCCTCTAAAATCCTCTCCGATAATCAACCAAAAGCTAAAAAGAAAGACGTCTAACAAGAAATTGTAGCCATAATTTAAGGAAAAAACTAGATAGGATCACTGTAGAATTTAAAATTTATCAGAGCTCATACTCATATAGCCAACAATCACTCTCTTCTCATATGATCAATATCGAAACTCGACAGCCACCACTTATAAACTAAACATCCAACAATGTCCCTACTTGGTTGTCCAGGAAGAAGCTGCAACAGAACTGTCAAAAAATTGCAGATGGAG
>JAOSBN010000006.1:2685904-2700201 GCA_027563595.1 Erythroxylum suave | reverse complement strand
TATTCGTAAATTAGGAATTCTGTCAAAATGAAAAGACCGATGTCTAACATAGAGAAGAACGACATCAGAAAAACAAATAAAGAAAATCACATATAGCAAGAATCAACCGAAAGAGGAGACTTATGAGACCAAGAAGAGATGAGAGAGCCGCGTGGCCTTAAAGAAATCGATAATTAGGTTGTTTCTCGATGTATACTGTAAAAAAAGATTGAATGTAAATAATCAAAACCAAAAGGTCAGATGCAACGCTACAGCAATAATCGATTGAGAAAGAGATCACAAAGAAATCAGGTAGGGACGCGACAACTGCATGATTTCAATTGTCAGTCGTTTCCTGTAAAAACAGATCAGCTGCGTCTCAGATACACCGAGAAACCAAAAAGACGATTATCCATCATCCATCGCAGTTTCTCTAATATCATCTCCAATAACCAACCAAAAGCTAAAAAGAAAGACGACGTCTAAGAAGAAATCGTAGCCATAATTTAAGGAAGAAATAGATACGATGACCATAGAATTTAAAATTTATCAGAGCCCATACTCATAGCCTACAATCACTCTTCTCATATGATCAATATCAAAACTCAACAGCCACCACTTATGAATCTAAACATCCAACAACGTCCCTACTTGTTTGTCCAGGAAGAAGCTGCAGCAGAACTGTCAAAAAATTGCAGATGGAGCAGAAGTACACGCATAATATATGAATAACTGCAGGAGATTAGTACACAGTAAGTTGCGAACCTGAAAATCGAAATCTTCTCCACACCAAACCAGAAAGAATATGTTCAAAGATTGGAACAAGAGGAGAGAGAGATGGAATGAAAAAATAAGCTTGCAGATCCCGGTAAACAGTAATCTCACCATTTGCTTCCGTAAAAGAATACCTTCCAAATAGCTCTAATGACCGTCCCGTTATCAAAGCAAGTGACCACATGCAGCACCACCTAGCATTATGCCCGCACTTTAAGTTCCACATAACAAGACCAAAAATTGAAACCAATACAAAACTTAATAGAGCCCTTTATTGTCACCAACACTCATCTTAACAAGTGTACTGCCTAGACCCATAAACCGATTCCTGCCGCAGTTCTGATGGATGAGAATAAGGAAAGTTCTTGCCATCTCTAAATAGAAACCATATCTGAAATTTGTAAAAACAATAACCCAAAATTCTTCAATAGCTCACTGTAAATCCATTGTGAGACATGAGAATGTATACACCGAAAGAGATGCAGGTAGTCACCAAATAGACGAAACCTCCATAGGCATATACGAGTAACAACACATCACCGAGCACCCACAATATTCGTAAATTAGGAATTCTGTCAAAATGAAAAGACCGATGTCTAACATAGAGAAGAACGACATCAGAAAAACAAATAAAGAAAATCACATATAGCAAGAATCAACCGAAAGAGGAGACTTGTGAAACTAGGTAGAGATGAGAGAGCCGTGTGACCTTAAAGAACTCGATAATTAGGTTGTTTCTCTATGTATACTGTAAAAAAAGATTGAATGTAAATAATCAAAACCAAAAGGTCAGAGGCAACGCTACATCAATAATCGATTGAGAAAGAGATCACAAAGAA
The DNA here is from genome assembly GCA_027563595.1 of Erythroxylum suave. Lineage (NCBI taxonomy): Eukaryota > Viridiplantae > Streptophyta > Magnoliopsida > Malpighiales > Erythroxylaceae > Erythroxylum > Erythroxylum suave. The sequence continues at coordinate 2,698,609 of JAOSBN010000006.1, read as the reverse complement.
ATCAGGTTGGGACGCGACAGCTGCGTGATTTCAATTGTTAGTCGTCTCCTGTAAAAACAGATCAGCTGCGTCTCAGATATACCAAGGAACCAAAAAGACGATTATCCATCATCCATCGCAGTTTCTCTAATATCATCTCCAATAACCAACCAAAAGCTAAAAAGAAAGACGACGTCTAAGAAGAAACCGTAGCCATGATAAATAAATAAATCTGACAGGATGACCTTAGGATTCAAGATTAGCCATTGCAGATCTCACATCCTCTCCATCAGAGGTTCCGAGATCTGTTAAAACCGGAATACGATCCAAGATCAAAAATTAACAATCAACCGAAGGCTATAAAGAAAGACGGCGTCCAACAAGAAACAGCAGGCATAATCAAAATAAACTCTATAATCGGATGAAGTTCTTGAATAAAATCACACTCCATTACGATCATCGTTTAAAAACCCATTATCTTCCCAATCCAACTCGAACTCGTCTTCGTAACAACCGCCAAATACATCAACTGCAGATCTAATACCAAGCAATTCATCAAAGCTTCCTATATCTAAAACATATCAACCACCATTATAAGAAAAGAGAACGAAGGAGAACAAACAGGAAGACAAGATGTAAAGGAGAAGGATGGGCGTAAGGTTGCGGGGGTGGGGAAGCTTATTCATAGAATCGTAAAGGCCAAAGTTGAGGCGGTGGTTTATCACGAACGGTTACGATTGATTCTTGAAATAAGGTCGGTGGGTTTAAACGGCTGCGATCAATTGTGACTAATTATGATCTGTATGGGAAGGAGGAGTCTAATTAGTTATGCTTGAAGATAACGCGTTTCTAACGTCCTTTTCCGTGTCGGACTGGGCCTGTTTATTTTTATCATGAAATCGGATTCCATAATAAAAATAGAAATCATAATTTAAAAAACTCATTGAACAGTTGAACTTGAGGACATTTTTTGGTTCGTTTGATTTTTTTAATCTACTTTATATCAATTCCCATCAAAATCATTTTTAATAATAAGATAAATTTATCAATGACATAAAAAAAGATGTTTGAATTATTTTTAATTTAATATTAAAATCTTTAAATTTATCACTTTTTAATAAAATATGTATATATTTTTTAAAAGAGTATTAGTATTTTTATGTTTTGTTTTATAAAAATTATTATTCCTTGACATAAACGTAACTAGGGATAAAGCCTAACTCGTTGATCCGACCTGAAGTTAAAGGGCCAGGCTCGGGTTAATTCTTGAATTTATTTGTCAATTTGATCTTAAGATTCAAACACTTATGAATCAAGGGAATAACTTCTATGATATACAAATGATATGATCGTTGCTATAAAAAATCAATGCGATTTTGAAGTGATTATCATAATATATGCTATAAAAAAATCAATGCGATTCTGAAGTGATTATACAAATGCTATAAAAAAGCAATTTGGAATAATTTTACCTTTCATCATCCATACATAATGAATTGGTATGGTATATTCATATCATAATATATGAACGGTAACAAATAGCATGATTATCAAGAGTGAAACTTATAGGGGAAGAAAATTGATTTATAGATATAATAAAATATGTAGTATTTACAGACGAAAGTAGGTTATTGAAAAAAAATCATGAATTTGGACTCCATTTTTTGGAAAAAAAAAAGGAACCCTAAGTTGGGTGCTTGGACTTCCTAAGCCCTACAAGACCTGACCTCTATAAATAAAACAACGTCATTTGAAAATGATGTTATTTTGAATTTTTAATTTTTATAGAAAAAGTTCAGGTTGGGTCAAATCGAAATTAGGCTAAGCCAATCTGTTTCAAGCCCGATCAAGCTTAAGCTTGAGCTAGTTGTCTAAGGCCCGATGTGAACTCGGGCCTCACCCATTGCCATCCTTAGATGTCACGCAAGCCCTATTAATATTCAAAAAATTAGGCAATTGTTTTTGGATGATGTGAACAATTTAACATTGATATATAAACTTATTGCATATAAAATTAATTGCTTTGGAAAATCTAAAAGAAAGTCATAACTAATGATTATTAAATAGATAACTTAAGCCTTAAGTTTGAAGGCTGTTTTCTAAAATAATGATTTTGAAAGTGAGCCTTTGAGGGTGTTTGTTTATTATAAGCCTACTCGAAGCATATTAATACCAATTTAGTGTCAATAACTGAAAAAAAACAAGTGAAATTACTTGAGATAAGACCACTTGTTTAGACAATCCAAGAAGGCTTGTTTACTTTCTCGAAATTCCAATCCATTCCTATCAATGCTCTCCACTCGTTCCTCCCCATCTCTTAACTCGGTTCTCTGCTTGTTGAGCCTGCAAATCCCATAAAAACTCGTCAAGAAACATGCTCAGCTAAATCACAAGCCTTATTTCAGAATTGAAACAGGAAACCAGAATGAATAGAAGCACCAACTTCTCTGTTCCAGTTAGTGAGTGAAATGATGACAATCAGAATTGCTGTCTGTAAGACAATCCCTGAGATCATGCCTGACCATATACCCTGCAGAACACAAGTTGATAATTGTATTAGGTGAAAGAAAAACAATCAATGCAGTTGGTATAAGAGCCTATTCATGCTCTAGCAAAAACTATTGTCTTATAAGATCTCTAAACTCTATTTAAATAGAGTCTGTCACTGTCCGTCAAGTAGTTTATTCGAAGTACGTGATTTATGACCTTGTTAAGCAGATTTCACAGATATAAGAAATAAAGTACTGTCTCCCAAATAGAGAAAAAGGAAGGGTAGTGTGATTTACCATAACTCCAAAAGCAAAAGTGAAGCCCAAGAGTATGCCAGCAGGCAATCCAGCTATGTAATAACATCCAATGTTGATGTATGCAATAAGAGCTTGCCATCCAGCTCCAATTGCAACCCCTGAAGAGGAATGGAAATTATTACTTCTGTAAAATGCTAGACTTGTTCCTACTAGAATTCAATGGTTTTGTCCTTACCGGATAGAACAGGCTGAAGGCAGTTCAGAAGTGCACTGATCCCAAGCAACAAAGCAAGTTTGGTTGTTTCCTTGGCAACAGCTTCGCTGTTGGTGAAGAGGTACGGGAAATACTGTCTTGTTGATAGAACAAGAGTCATGCAAATAGCACCTATAGCCAATGCTGTGATGGAGACCACTACCACTGAAAACTTTGCAAGACGAGCATTGCCAGCTCCAAGTTCATTTGATACTCTAATACTGTTAAAAATATAAGAATGTTACCATTTTTCACCTGATAAGTACAATAAAGTCCTTGCAACCATTTGTTTCCATGTTTTAATTGAGAATTGTGATAAAAGATAGGAATAGGTTACGTCAAATCCTAACTTTTGTAGTTCAATTAAACTAGATATCAAAATGATTTCATTTTGATGAAAATAACATCAGTCATTTGGTTATTAAGCCATTATTATGAAATAACATTGAAGTTATTCCGGATCGATTCGAGTCAGGTCAAAATTGTCATCCCTGTATGAGATAATCAAGGTTTTCAGGAAGCCTGAAAGCCGCTGTTCTAACTCTTAACAAAAGGACAGGGAGTTCACCTTATTGCAGCATTGAATCCGATCGATATCATTGCAATCCATCCTTGTATGTTCATGCTGCAAAATTGCGATAGAAAGTTGATTCAGAAACGAATAATATCCAGATTAATACTGAGTTCTAATTAAGACAATAAAAAATTAAAAAGAAACCATACATATGAGGTAATTAAGTTCGTAAATACTACCAGATAGAGACAGCATCAACTGCTATGAGAGGATTAGGCAAATGACCAGTTATCACAATCAGTATCATCAGGTACCAAAATTCCAAGCTGAAATTTAATTATTTAGCAACAGATATCAGCCTTGCAGTACAAATAACCCACCAACCAGAAGTACAAAACCCAAAGGAGAACTACTACCATAACATAACTGCAGATGCTAATGAAAGCTTGACAAAACCCCACAAATCTGCAAACGCCAACCATGAAAATCCGTTCCAAGCACCATCTGATTTGGTAATGAAAATGTAAATCAGCTGCAAAATAACTATAAGCCACCATGAAGCATTTAGAGTGACTGCAGCTCCAATTAAGCCCCATCCAAGCTTCAGTATTAACAGCCAGCTGAAAAATATGTGCAAGACCAGTGTCAACGCTGAAATCCAGGAGATAACCATGACTTTCCTCTGTGCTTGGAGAAACTTTTGTATGGGAAAATTGAATGCATAAGCGAACAATTGTGGAATCATCCATAGAGCAAAGTTTCCTTCACAAAACCATTGAGACAGGTAAGCAACGGTTTTTGACGCTATAGGAAACTGAAAACCTATTTGGGCTATAATAAGGCCCAAGAGCTACATGTTAAATAGCAGGCCCAATTCATTTTTGTACTTGCTGAATTAATAATTCAACTCAATTTTTAAATTTAGTTTAATTTAAAAAATATTAAACTTAAAATTAAACTCAATTAAACTAAATTTAAAAAGTTAATTTCAACCGGATCAACAGATGAATCATTCAATTATTTTATTAATCTGATATCTTTTTACCCAATAGATCAATTATTTGATATTATTTTATTTTTAAAACATTTTTATTAATTAAATTTTTTTACTAAAACTTTTAAAAGATTTTTGTATTAACTATTTGTCAAACTATTTCAACAAAAATAACTGAATATAATTATCCTAAGAGTCAATTATAAACTATTTTCCACTAAAATACTTTTATTATTATTTTTTATTTTTTTAAATTAGTAATCAAGTTGGCACATCTTTTACTACCAGCAGTCAATTGATTACATTCAAAATGGTAACACCGTGACATTGCCATTGCACATAACATACACCTTATCTACGGTTTGCTAATTATATTAGTGAAACATTTTTAAAAAAACTAAGAATATTGAATTTATTAAATGGTTGCGTTGATTTTCAAATAAAAATATTATAAGATTCGATACCGGTGGCAGAAGGGAAACACATTGTTCTAAGTTTAAATATATTTGTAACATGAAGCACGAACTTCTAATAGACCTAGGTCAGCACTTGTTCGACAGACAAACCATCTCCGACATTGATATTATATACAAGGTACCTAAACTTTGTTGTTTGGACCAGAACCAAATGATGGAAGAAGTCGAGGATGAAGCAGAGATAAGAGTTAAAAAAAACAGTACTGACCAGCAGCGTCTGAAATTTGATTGGTCTCTCCAAATGCCTTCAAAATGGGAGGAGCCCAGACATAGATTGGAAGCAAAAAGCAGGCGGTTGCCACCAAAATGACCCATGATCTTTGCATGTATATACCCAGCATTCTGTATTTTCCTGCACCATATGCTTGGCCACACAGAGTCTCCAGGGCACTCCCCATTCCCAACTGCATGATCACTCAAGTGTATATTAGGTCTTATGATCTATGGTTTGATTTTCCTTAAAATACTAAAACTATGCTAAACCCTTTTTTTGCTGTGTGTGGATCAAACATTATATCACTGTCATGACTCCATAAGCTATATCTTCCAAGGACATGTCTAAGAGGGTATATATATATATGGTCGAACTCACCATGACTCCATAGGCTAGACCTGCAATAACCGAGTTCTCAACGGACACCGCAGCCAGCTCAAGCTCTCCCACAAGACCAGCGAACGTCTGAGTCAGTGCCCCGAGTGAGTACTGACTGACGGCTGTGAAAATCGCCGGACCTGCAAGCTTCCATAACCTCTTCGACTCGTCACCGAACTCTTTAGCAGTCACAGTGAAACGTCCTTCCTCGTGGCCGTTGATATGGTTCTCCTCAAGCAGCGGAGCGTCCAAGGCCATAGTTTCTAGTAAGCCACTTTGTTTTTGTTGTTGTGCAAACTCTGAAATCTGAAACCAATGGCCAATATCTCTCTCTTGTATATAAAATGCCAGGATTTGTCCTTTTCACGCCTTTGGTTAGGTGCAGGCCAAAGTGATTGTTACATGTTGACTAAGAAGATAATGTATATGTACGAATCTGATGTTTCTGGATGGAATATTACAACTACCGTAAATAGATTTGTCTTTATTTTCATTAACGCTAGAACTACCTTGCCGGTTGACCACGGTGTAGTAGGAGTCCCTTTCCTGTGTCACAAACACCAGCCTCTCGAGGGGACCAAACCCAGTTATATTATCACTTGCACTGTTCATCGGTTGAAATTAGTAAGTAGCAAAACCAAAAACAAATACGCAATCTCTTTGTCTTCTTAGCTTAGACGTTTTCTACTGCTGAAATCACCCACCAAGGATGGAAGTTTTCTACTGCTGAAATCACCCAACAAAGATGCTCAGGTGTTGAGTGCTTAACTGGCTATGAAATCATCAAAGTTGTTAGGAAATGACCACTCTGATTATTCTGTGTGTGATTTGATAAGTTAATGAAAAAAATAGTATACATGAGTTATTACAACAACTCATATGTCTTTCGATTGAATTATCAATTATGTTTCAAACATACCATTGAGTATATTTCATTTAGACAAACTTTTTTTACTTGAATTACATTATTTTAATTTATTTCACCAAATTAACTCGTTTTAACATCGTATAAAATAAAAAATGAACTTTTATCATCTGCTGTTAACAATTCGCATAGCACCCGTTACACACAATAAATCCATCGAGTAAAAGATAAATCTGGTTTTGAGGGAAATCTGCTCAACTTTCTGAAAACTTACAACCACCTTGCGAACAGAGCTACCTAGTCAGGAAAGACGTAATTCTGGGCGATACGTGTTACAAGTAGCATTGAATCTTTTTTCTTCTTTCACCAAGAACGAGTAAAAGTCAGATAAAGATTCCATACGGGAAAAGGATAACACGATGGATTTGAAAAACTGATATTACTATTAGGCATCCAGTACAATTAATTACTTGCTCTAGTTGGAAGATGGCCTTTGGAAACTGACTTTCCAATTTCCATGTGAGAAAGTACTAAAAACGGATGGACAAGTAAAATATATGGAAAGTGAGAATGGTCATTGGAAACTGACTTTCCAATTTCCATGTGAGAAAGTACTAAAAACGGATGGACAGGTAAAATATATGGAAAGTGAGACGGGAACCAACCTAGAATCCAGAGCTTGAGGAAAATTCACACATGGCTATACCCTCTTTCATGTCTTGAAGACGGCTACAAAAGGGAGGGAGCTCAATTATGCATCCAACCAAATGAATATAGCCAAAGACTGAACCAGCAATCCTCACCAGGATTCCTATTAGTAGGTCATTCAAAGAGGTGCCATCAAGTAAAGCTAGAACGTGGATAAGACCCAGAAAAAAGTTGCATAATTTTAGAGGAGAAAGGCATTTCAGCCTTCATGAGCATAAGTACAGATAGTAGGTTAGGGGTCCAGATACACGATTTCTGCTTGCACAGAGGCTCTTCGAAAGCGGAGCAGCTGTTTTACCATCCCCCATCCTCCATTAGTTGGGGCTGGCTTAATAGTCATTCTTTCAAGAACAGGAGAGTTTGAAAGGAGAAAGTTAATAAAGTCAAGTTCAGCTTTAACACCAGATACACCCACTATTTTTATAAATTGCAATTGGCCAAACAGACAGTTCCATTTATCGTCTTCTGAAAACTTAGTCACTGTGACAGCAGAATTCTGTTCCTCAGGACGAGCCTAAAAAAAACAACAAGATGTCAGAAATTTACAATTAATCATGTGGTTCACAAAATTGATAATGACATAGGAACATAAGTTGAAAGAAAGCAAGAAAAAAAAGAAGTTAAAGTACAAGAAATCACAAATCAAAATCTTCACACAAGGATATGAAATGGAGCTTACCAGCATCTCAAGTTCTTGTAAATTAGGGGCACTTCTTAAGAGGCATAACGCAGCTGAATTCTCCTCCAAATCATTAAAGTTAATGCGTATGGAAAGGTAATTTAGATCAATGCACGGTTTTGGCAGCTTGCTTGGTATTTTTCCCATAGCCAAGTACTGAAACAAACAACAGATTCAGTAGAAAGCATACATCTCTACTCTATAAACAAATGCCAAAAATTAGGAATTCAAATAGTTCATTGAATTGTTCTTAAAAGCACTAGAATGATGACTGAAGAAAGCTAAATAATCAGAAAGCCTGACAAGAGAATAAATTTTAGAGAAACAGATAAATTTTGTTGCAGTCACAAAGACAATGAATGTGCATAATCTATGAGTTAAACAACTTTTGGAGATCAGACAAATTATATGAAGGGACCATTACCTGTAAAAAGTAACTCTGAACCTCAAGTCTTCGGATGCGAGGCAGGTTGGCAAAGAAGCTTAGCAATTTACAATAACCTCCATGAGCCATTCTTGGGTCATTTTTGACATTCTCATACAAGCCAATAGAAACTAGGGTCAGCTGAAATGTATTCTCAAAACTAACATCATCAAAAACACCTCCAATGTCAAAGAACTGAAGATTTGGTGCATTTATATTCAGATGACTGAAACCATCAAAGTTCATCAATGTCAACCTCTCCAGCAGAGGGCAGCCAGAAATAAGATTTTCAAATGCATCCTGAGCCAAGGTAATGTGCTGAAGGTCAAGACTCTTCAAAGTTCGGAAGCCTTTAAATGATGGTGGTGGTTTTAGCAAACAATTGAATAGCTCCAAATGAGTCAAATTCTCATAAGAGAATAAACATGAAGGCAGTTTGTAACGTTGTCCCTTCCATATTTCAAGTATGAACTCCTTGATCGGAATTCTTGACAAATGAAGAATCCATCTATCGATGTCAGGAACTCCGAGAAGGTCTCTATGAGAAAGTTTAAACTTGTAGATTGGGCCATGGTGAAGTAAGAGGATATGATCTACAACATTGACAAGCTTATTCTTGATAAAACCTTGGTCTTGGGTGGATGCTGTGAGACAGTTATTATCAAATACAAGATGTGGGATTTTGGCCCATCTGTACCTCCACTTCTTTGATAGAATGCATGTTCTCACAGCGTCCCTAAGTGACAGCTGCAACAAGATTTGCTCTAAAATATGTTCAGGTAGGCTGCTGATCCTGTCAAGCTCTGTCTCAGTATCACATGGGAACTTGGGTGGATCTCTTTGCATCTGATATATTCAAAGTTAAGGTAGTTAAAAGCATGAATAAATAATATGAAGGAAAGCCAAGAACTTTCATGAATTCTTAAAAAGACAATGGCCATTCATGAATAATTACCAATATGCATCAACTAAAAAACAAAAGGTTTTTTTAATTTAAATCATAGTTTACAATTAAAAATCCCAATATAGTATCTCAGAAGTAAATCATCTGTTTCCTTCACATCTTTTATCTGCAACATATATTGAACAAGATGGCCAGAGGGAATCAAGAAAATATAAATTAATCACTATGAAACACTTTCAATGAGCAGGAAGTGATGCAGAGACAGTAAACATAATTTAAGATACTTCCATGGAAAGATACATTTAATAAGTGTTATGCACGTAGAATTCAAGTGAAAAAGAAATTACAAATTTATGTAAAAAAAAGTAGTGTTATGCACGTAAAATTCAAGTGAAAAAGAAATTACAAATTCATGTAAAAAAAGTTGAAGCAAACTCTTAATTTTGTAAATTAGATGAAGGCGCAAAATTTCCAGAAACAAAGGTGGGGGATATCACGCAGAAGATTAATTCCATCAATTATAAAGCAATAACTCTTAATATCAACATTACTCGTATGCCCTTTGAACGGGGCGTGGAATTCTCAACATGCAAATCCCTATATCAATTAGTTTAATTTATTTAATCAAATTAGAAGCCAGAAAGCATGTGTAAGAATATGAACCACAACAAGATTCAATGGCCTAGTAGTACAGAAAGAAATGTGATTCAACCAATACAAAACACACGCAGCAAAGAACATATATAATTCTTGACAAACGAACTGCAACACCCAGACAGATTTTAAGAACGTATCAACTTCGAAACATGACTCAGACAACACAACTATCGACTCTGCATTATTAAAGAAGACAGTGCAGAATCCACCAAAAACATCGGTAGCTGACCATGTTAGTCATATTCACCGCAAAAGCATCCGAAGCTGTCAAAACCTGTGAATTAAGACCATACCGTACGACTGGTAAATGCACAAAATGCGATTCTACGTTTAACTAACACATCAAACAAAGAACAGAAGAGGATTGAGGAGGAGACTAATTTTGTTCTCCTTATCTCTTACCGGGAAAGGAAAGTGTTGATGAACGGATGAGGTTTGGAATCGGGTCGGGTCTGCGAGTGTGAGATAGAAAGAGAACACTCCGTTTGGATGTTGTGAAATAATAACCCACCTCGGCTTCTTTCCCTCGTTTCCTTCCCAGCTAAGGTGCCTCACAAATTTAAGGGCAGGTTTGCAAAAGAAAAACTAAATTAGGGACCTTCTATGAATTTGTTGAAAATTGAAACCGTAAACATAAAAATGACCCGATTTTTAATCAAAAGCTACAATTCCATTGCCGGGATTTGAACCCGGGTCGCCTGGGTGAAAGCCAGGTATCCTAACCGGACTAGACGACAATGGAATTATGTTTCTAAGTTTCCTTTTTTTTGTTAAATACATTTTTACATTTGGGAAACAGGTCAAAAGTCGTAAGCGCTTATGATTCTTTCGGGAATCGATTACCCCATTTCTTCAGTCTTCTACCAAAATTATTGATGGTGGACACTTACCATTATGTGCGTAGTAAGTAACTTCGATAAAAAGTGATACAACAACCAAACTTAATAAAAATTTTGCTAAGATGTAAAATTTAAAGAAATTTAATAATGCACCTACCACTCTTATAAACTATACACCTGAACGTATGTACAAATATTCGAGAATATACTCTACAAGGATGACACGTTAAAACTATTAATCCAACTCATCACAAAATTTTCAAGCATCAAACACATCTCAAGCAAACCAATATTCACTTTGGCTCATTTTATTTACAAACATGTCCAGCCAGAAGTGTTATTGCATTTCAGAATTTACAAATAAATTATACAACAGTTGAGAAATACAATTCTTGGTATATAATAATTGAAGACATGTGCAAGTACAATTGATCCCGACCGCTAACTCATGTCCAAATGCAATAGCTATAATCCAAATAGCCTAACTAAATCTCTTCTGAACTTGAAAATCAACAATATAATTTTGATAAGTTTTGCGAATCCAGTAAGTGGACCTTCCTCGATGTGCTTACTCATGATAAAAGCACAAAGACAATTTATAATACAATTCATAGACAAATCATATAGTCAAATATTGGATTATCACTTCACATTTCATCATGTTTCAACAAACACACTTTGTATACACTATTTCGCATTCCCATTTTAGAAGAGTCCAAATACTTCATTTCAATCATTCATGTAATACATATCAAATTGTATATGCAAATGCACATGTGACTTCACTTTTATTGTTATTTTGTTGTAACCGAGCACCTTTTTACTGTCTCATATCCGTTGTAGATATCAGGCTCATTAATAACTATCTCGTACCCATTGTGGATACCGAGCTCATTAAATATTGAGTATGTGGCTCTTTATGTACATTATGAGCTTTAAGCTCTTTTTCACTAGCCACTCCGGTCACAACTCTTTTATCTGATCATAAATATCAATGTAATGAAATGCATCATTTCTCATTATATGCAATAAATCACTTTCATTCATTACAAATAGTCATTTTCCCATATTCATCGGATCTAAGTCTGGCATTGAACATTTTGTTATGTACCCATATTTTTCCCAATTCACATTCAATTAGGAACACTTCCAATACAATCTCAATTATCAAACTCTTCAGATCATAAATGTCCAGAATTATCTAAATCACATCAATAACAGTTCAATGGCTGAAATTTAAACAGAAACAAATCAACTATAGTGAGATAACATCTATGTTGAATCACAGTACGCTTCAGATAAGCTATTGCCTTGATGATCCAACAATTGTTTAGATGTTGATGTTCAATCTTGTGCATCCACTACAAGAAAATTGTAGTTTAGTGACGGAAAATACCGACGGAATATACCGACAATGCGAAAACATCGTTGATTCGGCTGTAGCTAATTTTACCGACGAAAATTAAGCAAGCGTCGCTAAATTTAGCAACGGAAAAAGACTTACCGTCGATACAGTTTACCGACAGTCAGAACAATTTCCGTCCGTAAATTGGCGACCGAAAATTCCTTTCCGTCTGTAAAATTATCAACGGACATAGACTTACCGTCGGTAATTGTGTTCAAGTTTACCGATGGAGATGCTAATTTCCGTTGGTATATAAGATGACAATATACCGACGAAAATTAGCTTATCCGTCGGTAATGGTTTTCATTAATTTTTTAATTTATATTTTCATTATATTTAATGATAAAACGTTAAATTTAATTTGTTAATGATTGTAACATATAAATTATATTTAGAATAGAAAATAATTGATAATAAATATTTAACTCGGTTAAATTAAAAATTTGAATAATAATTAAAAATAAAAAAATCTTAATTTGTAATAAAAACGTTACAGGGTTAAAAACATTAAGTTGTACAAAGTAAATAATCAAATAATACTATTGACCAGAAGCTGGTGGATCGTCTGATTAGTCCGCTGACCTGCCCCTCACCTTCAACTCGTCCATCTCTCGACGAAGCTGAGCCATCTCCCCCAACGACAGTTGCTGTGCAGCTATCGTCTGCTGC
>JAOSBN010000006.1:2662323-2676521 GCA_027563595.1 Erythroxylum suave | reverse complement strand
AGATTAAATTAGTTAAAAGTAGATTTAGAATCATTGGTTAAAAAGCTAAATCGATTAAGCTGATTTAACTATAAAAGTCTTTTACTGATTTGGTTTACCTTAATAACCCTTGTTATTAAAAATTGATCGATTTATTTATTAATTGACTAACATATTTTTATAAACTATAATTAATCAGTTAGTTTTTATTTAACAATCTTTTTTAATTAAACTCTAACCTCTTCGTTAAGCAAAGATAGTCCTCTTCTTTAATTCTATTTCAAGTTATTCAATTTTATTAAATCTTTATTGTATACCGATTTTATAATAATCAAATATTGGTTGCACCTTTAAACCTTAAAACTTCTTATATTATCATTTTAATTTTTCAATCCGATTTTTAAAACATTTCTTATATTACACTTTAAAACACATACATAAAGAGTTATAGCATACTCTATAAATTATGGTAAAATAATATAACTTACTCTTTTTTACTACTTTTGACAAAATTAAATAAAAAATTCAAATTGGTCTGACCAATTAATTAAAATTATTGATATAATTAATAAATTAAAATTAGGAAACATAACTACTTCTTAAAAGTAATTTTCAAAATACAACTTTTTAAAATTAAAAGACAAAATTTATCATTATTCTAAATTTAAAACAAACATATGACAAAAATATTGAAAATTTGATTAGAACAAAAAAATAGAGTTAGTTAAGAATGCCATATAAGTTTATAAATCAATGAATTAATTCATTTGATCCATTATCAGAATTGCTTTCAACTTAAAGGGTGAGCGATCAAGCCTTTCTGTTTGACTAATTTCTCATGATGATGACGATAACGACGACGATGACGACGATGACAATTCGAGTTGAATTTGAACCAGCGTAGACATACTATCAACAAATTTACAGTCTGTCTCTATTAATCGCTCGGGCATCATCCCATAAAGAATCAATTCCATACTTATTATATTAGTAATTATATTAATAATCCATGATCAGCTTCCTTTCATAATACCCTACCCCTGGGAGAAGTCAAATCCTCGCTGCCTTCTTGAAGGATAGATGTCCTGAACTACTAGACGATGGGGCACATTTTCCTGACCTCCAACGTATTGTGCTCATAGTATGAACAATTTTTTGAAATTGTCAATGATGACGACGACGAGGACGAGGATGATGACGATGATAATAATAATAATTATTGTGTTATTATCATTATTATTATTAAGGAGAAAACAAAAAACTTATTGATGAATGTATAAAATACAATGTTGCCATACTCAACTCAATCTAGAGTGTTTGAAGGTAATCAATTTGAAAATTACCATGTAAAAAAATCACACATATTTTATTTTCGAAGTCAAAAGTAAAATTGTTCCAACCAAATATATTTTTAAAATTAAATATCATGAAAGCTATATCAATATACTTTCCTTTGAGCGACTTGTTTTAACTTGTCTATTAATTGAATTGCAGCAAGAAAAGTTTGCAAAGATCAAGAACAATTATGGTAATTTGTTACTTCTCACTATTTAAAAGGCTCAAATGTATTATTCTTTTCGATCAAAGGAAGCATAAATAACCTATAGTTTGATCATAGTGTTGGAAGTTGTCATAAGGCAACTTTCTCAAGTGGCCTAAAAATTATGAATTGAGGCTAGTAAATTCCCAGCCAGGTAAAACTACTCTAATATGGTATTATTAGGAAAAATTATTAATATAGAGAATTCTCATATGTTATAATTACATATTGATACTTGATGGATGTATCAAATTAAAAGAAAGACAACAAATAAAATTGGTCCTCTCTTTGCCCTATTCTACACGGTTAAGAAAAACTTATGCATCCATAAAAAAAGAGTATGTAAACTAAAGAAAGGCAGAAGGGGAGAGAAACTAATATTTCTGCACAGAGAAGGTAGTTGTTATCAATAACAAACATCATGTCTTTTTCATCATATCCAACTATATGAAAATTATTGGCTTCAAAATCCTTTATAATGTAGAGAAATTCAATTTTCCTTACATGGTACCAAAGCATGGTTTAGAAACCTATAATTTTCTATCTACAATAGTGAAAACTTATTGTTGAAGAACTTATCTATGATGAATAATGTCTTTCACCTATGAAATTTGCCTATATATCATCTTTGCAAATTATGTGGTTGAAATATAAAATAAATCCATAAATGCAATAGGAGAGGGATATAAATTCTTCACTTGTGATAGTATGAAGAAGTATGACAATATTGCTATGATTTTTATCCTATGTGTTTCTCTCACACTATGTAATTCCCAAGATGTACCCATATTAATTATTTTGGGTGTAGAAAGTTTCTCTGTAATGCCGGACTCTCTTAGCTTTTTGTATTGTGCTATGTTTGGAGATACTACTGTATATTAATATATACATAGTTGTAATGAGTTCAAAGATGTATTTGAATCCTTTTGGTACATATGTCAGTGATACAAAATGTTATATGCCCTTACATGAACTTAGAGTTTATCAGTATGCGAAACCTTGTAGATTTTCGACATACAAGCTTTTAAGTATGAAAAATCAAGTCCATTGGATGGATATGACCATGGTGATTGAATTAAATGTGTTCTAATGCCTTAGATATGATTAGACATGATTTATAGACTTATCGGACGTTTAGAAAGTTTAACTGGAAAGATTGATGTACAAAAGGGACTTAAATGTAATTTTTAATTCTTGGAGGACCAATATGTAATTTTATAAAGTTAAGGGGCTTATTTATAATTTTCAAAAGTCCGAGGACCAAAATAAAAATAAAAGTTTTAGTCATTCTCAAATTTTGGGCTTAATTGTAAATTTAGGAAAGCTTGGAGGGTATAATGGTAATTTCATATAAGCTAAGGGTAAATTCACTATATTTGGTCAAAGAAGAGCCAAATTCTAGACTCTTCCCCTCCTTATGGTCGTGCACCCCCCATGAAACATTAAAAACACTTAGTTTTAATTAAAAAGTAAGGAGAAGAAAGAAAAAGAGAGAAGGAAGAGAGGAAACATTAGGTCACCACCAAATTCCACCATCTTTTTGATTCTGCAACCTAAACCAAGGTGTTCTAAGCTAATTTTGGGTCAAGGAACTCAAATCTATCATTAGATTTGAGAAATTCTCAAAGGATTTGAAGATATTACTAAAGAAAAGTGTAGGTAAATTTTGTCTCATCTCTCTCCACATTAGGACTTTGAGTTTGGTGTTAAGATATGTTGTTTTCTATGCTTGAATATGCATGAATCATGGTTTAGGTGAATGAAATGTGTCGTAAAGAGAGTTCTTTAAGTCAAAACCGAAAATGCCCCCTTTTTGTGAAAGTTGTAAATTTTTGGATATCTTTTGAAATTGATGATTTAAAGGAATTCTGTGGTGTTAATTGTGCATGTATAATGTGAATTGATGATGAAGAATGAAGAAAATGTATGTTGGTTAAGGTTGGGCCGAAATGATGAAAAAGAAGTCGATTAATGTAATGAATTGTGCAATTGATAAATGTAGCTGAAATGAAGGGAATTGGTTTGAATGGAGTGGTGGAATGTGTCATTGAGTGGAAGTGCTACTATATGACATGATAGAAGCATGAATTATTATGACAAATTCTTGAAAATGTGACTTGAAAGTTATGCACCTTAGGTGTTTGATAAAATGCCTAAATGAACTTGGTTTAGGATCTAAGGATTTTGATGGCGTGCATTGGAAAGAGGCTTTCATGTTTACTTAGAGTAAACTTGAATTGCTGCTTAGATTGATGAGTAATGGCTTAAAGTACATAGATAAAGATGTGCTTAAGTATGTTTCGAAATGAGCAAGTATTGGATTAAAGGCATTAAATGCCTTAGGAAATGCAAAAGAGAAGCTAATGTGAATGGTAAGGAGGTAACCATGTGAGAAGCTTAATGGTCGAATCTTATAGCTTAAATGAAATGATATTGTGTTTTATACACTTATATGATGGTGTATAACTATAAAAAAAAAATATTTAGGTAGTAATTTCATTGTATGTCTTTTTATGTATAAGGTCTCGGGAGCTAGGAATCAAGGAGCTCGTACCAAAGATTTTTGAAGGCAAGGTAGTGCCCACCTTCTTTTGAGGTGAGTTGGGAAAACCATATTTCTCATATGAGATTAGATCATCCTAAGACATGTATGATGACTTATATGTGAATTTTGGACCTAGGTAATGCTTAGTAAAATTGAATCTCAAATGGATACTAATACGCTTATGTATTTATGAAATGACATTGCTTTGAACAACTATGCATTTGAAGCACAAATATTGGCTTTTATTTCATGAGATAATGTTTTGAAAATTTTCATATGCGTGTATTCTCTTTTGGCTTAGAGCCTTGGCACGGTTCCATTTTATTGGTTGGACCGATAAATAAAGGCATGGTGCCTTACTGGATTTTTAGTATTCAATGTTTGTATATGATTTTTGATTGATTGGTGAGAAAATGATTGACCAATTGTGTGCTGGGCACAACTGATTTAGTGACCCCCGTACCCTTAACGCTTGTACATAAAAGTCGAGTCCCTGTATCGACACCTTTCTACAAGACTTACAAGTGATTCCACACCTAGGGTCTGTACACCGACGAGGTCATCACCTAGGGTCATGATGCTCTTGTCGACTGTAATCCGGACTCATCATGGATGAAGTTGAGCCAACATCGAGGATCCGTAGGTATGCACACTAGTTTGGCCGACTAGTGGTGTCACACATGATTGTTTTGACTTAGCCTGATATTTGTTTTTCTGAAGAGAATTGATTTATACATGTGATGTTTTTACGCTTTTATGTATTGGAACTGGAACTCATGTTCACCGGATGAGTGAATTAATAGGCTAGGCCTATATGGTTCCTAACTGGCCTATACGTTTTTATGTGCTGTATGTTCACCTTATGGGTTATCTATACCGTCTTGGTGTGTATCGAGTTATGTTCGAGACATATGCTTTTCCTGCTCACAGAGTATATAGTATACTCATGCCCCTTCGCTTTCTAACCATACAGGTTATTTTAATGAGTTTGAAATTATGAGCAAATCATGCGGTCTTTTGACAGTTTCAGGACATTATCGCACGTGGGTAGTTTCTGTTTTGTACTTTAGTTGCATAGTGGCTCATGAACTGTTTTACCGTTTAACTGTTTTATTAAAATGATTATGTCGATATGCTTTAAAATTTTGTAAATTAACTTTTAACTGTCTTGTGGTTTATAAATAACCTTATGTATGAACAATTTGTATTGTCGTTGAGATTGATATTCAGTTATCCTTGCATAGCTGGGTTAAGGGTACCGTGAGTATCTTTAGCCCGGGTATGTGACGGTTGTCATGTGCCTAATGTGGTTCGGGGTCGTGACATTCTCTTTATGATAATACTTAAGAATTACTATATTTATTATGTGTTGTCTTTTTGTCTTATATGCATTTAAATGAAAGATAATGATTTATATGTATGATCTTATGTTAGAATATATAGTTTACGATCACCAAAATGGCCAAGCTAGAATGATTAAAATATCATGCATAAACTAGTCATTTATTCATGACACTCATGAAATGCTAATTAGACAATTTAATGAATAAATGACGTTCATTGATTCTTAGAACTTTAGGATTTGCCCAAAGGAAAATCATTTATTCTATAATTAGTAAACATGATTGAAGAAATTAAATTTCTTAAGTCAAATATATTTTGTTTATCTAAATTTTGCATATGTGTGGTTAAGAATTTCAATTTCTTGATCATGATGAAAAGTGGCATTTATTTATGATTATATGTTGTAGTATATACCCAAAGGTGTTATACTATTATATTTGATCTGAATCTATAATAGAATTAAGCATCTAGGTTTTATTTGCAGTAATTTCGCTTCATTTGCGAGCTTCTTTTGTACCATATTTAATAATTTGAACTTCTTTGAATGGAATGAACGAGTCAATATCCACTCAGGTATGTTGGATCTTGACTTGAAACTTTTGGAAGAAAAATCGGTTACTATTACTAATTTAAGCATTAAGAAAGAGAAGTCTAAATATAAAGCTGAGATACAGTCTAATAGACTGAGCCTTAGGTTTATGCGAATGACTATAATGAATAACATGAAGACTACTATTCCATAAATAGAAAATACAAAGGAATACCTAAAGTTTGTGGAAGAACATTTTCGTTTTGCAGACAAGTCACTTATTGGTACAGTAATGGCACAACTCATAACCGTAGATGACTCCATTCTGGTTCAGTTTGTTCTAAATTCACTGCCTCCTGAATATGGTGCCTTTTAAATTAACTATAACACTATTAAGGAAAAGTGGAATGTTAATGAATTAACTGGAAAGACTATTTAACAGGAAAATACACTAAAGAACATAAGAAGTCATTTAGTCAACCTCACATTTCAAGGAGCTAGTAAAGCACCAAAGGTAAAATCCAAAGGTTTTAATAAAAAGAAAAGGCCTGCTAAAGCACCTCAAGTTAAAAAGAAGGAACATAATGATGATAGGTGTCAATTCTATAAGAAAGAAGGACACTATCAAAAAGATTGCATTAAACATAAGACGTAGTTCGAAAATAAAGGTATATCTACTACTTTTGTATGTTTTAAATCTAATTTAATTGATGTTCCTCGTAATACTTGGTGGTTTGATGCTGGAGCTTATCTAATATAATGCAAGGATTCCTTATGATCTAAGCCACAAACCAAACTAGGAATTCTCTTTATATGGGAAATCGTAACAATGCTCGAATTGAAGGCATAAAGACTTATCGATTGGTATTAGATATTATTTATTATTTAGACCTATTAAAGAATCTTTATGTACTTTCAATTTCTGGGAACCTCATTTATGTTTCAAAGTTAGATGATTGTGGTATTAATTTGAATATTGGATATGGTTGTTTCAATTTAGATAAGAATTCTAGACGTATTAGTTCTGGTAGTCTTATTGATAGTTTATATAAATTGAAACTTGATGATCAATTTTCTGAATCCTTACTGTGCATAAAGATATTGAAATTAAGCATAGTATGCTTAATGAAAGTTCAACTTTTTTGTGGCATAAACATTTGGATCATGTATCTAAAGAAAAATTAGAAATATTAGTAAAGAATGAGATTATACAGAATTTATATTTACTGATATTGGTTTATGTGTGGATTGCATTAAAGAAAAGAAAACCAAACAAAGCAAAAAAGGAGTCACAAAAAGCACTCAGCTTCTTAAAATTATACACAGTAATGCATGTGGACCTTTTGATATTTCAACTTTTAGTAGAGAAAAGTATTTTATCACATTTATTAATGATTTTTTCATATTATAGATATGTCCATTTGCTTAAAGAAAAATCTCAAACAGTGAATGCTTTAGAAGTATACATTAATGAGGTTGAAAGGCAATTAGACATGAAAGTGAAAATTATAAGGTCTGATAGAGGTGGTAAATATTAAGGAAAATATGATGAAACAGAGCAATGTCCAGGTCTATTTTCTAAACTTCTTGAAAGACATGGCATATGTGCACAATACATTATGCCATACACACCTCAACAAAATGGTATGGTAGAAAGGTGTGATAGAACGTTGATAGATATGATTAGGAGCTTGACGATTAATTCATCGTTATCCAAATTCTTACAAATGTATGCACTAAAAACATCCATGTACCTGCTGAATAGGCTTCCTAGTAAGGCTATTCCAAAAACTCCTTTTGAGTTATGGACAAATAGGAAACCTAGTTTAAGGCACCAACATGTTTCGAGTTGCCCAACAGAAGCAAGAGTTTATAATCCACATGAAAGAAAATTAGATTCTCAAACTTTTAATGGTTACTTTATTGGTTATCCAGAGAAATCTAAAGGTATATATTTTATTGTCCAAACCATAGTCCAAGAATAGTGAAAATCAATATTGCAAAATTTATTGAAAATAGTGAAGTTGGTGGGATTGAGGAACAACCAACTATGGACATAAAGGAATTGAAGTTAAATGTTCCTTTATCTGTAAGTGTTCCTTCATCTAGTGTTGTTCCAATTGCTGAAGAATATATTGACAACAATGAACAACATTTAAATGACGAAATATCCCTTGAAAAAACCAACTCACAGAGATCTGAAGCAAATGAGTCACAAGAAATACCTTTGAGAAGATCTCAAAGAATAAGGAAACAACTATTTCATGTGACTATGAAGTTTATTTGTAAGAATTAGATCTTTATATTAGAATTAATAAATATTTGATTTCATTTTCACAAGCCATAGAATGTGCTGAGTCTGAAAAGTGGGTTAATGCCATGAAGGAAGAGTTAAAGTCCATGAATGATAACAAAGTCTAAGATATTGTTGAATTGCTAGAAGATTCCAAATGAGTTGAGTGTAAATGGGTTTTCAGGACCAAACTTGACTTGAATGGCAATATCGAACAATATAAGGCTAGACTTGTTGCCAAAGGATATACTCAAAGGATGACATTGATTATAAAGAAACATTTTTCACCTGTCTCAAAGAAAGACTCATTGCGTATTATTATAGCACTGGTATCTCATGTTGATTTAGAGTTACAGTAAATAGATGTGAACACAACCTTTTTGAATGGAAATCTTGAAGAGGAAATTTATATGGACCAGCTTGAAGGTTTTTCCATTGAAGGAAAAGGTCATATGGTCTACAAGCTTGAGAAATCAATATATGGTCTTAAACAAGTTTCTAGGCAATTGTATATTAAGTTTAATGATACCATCACCTCTTTCAGTTTTGAATTGTTAATCATTGTATATACCGAAAGATTAGTGGGAGAAAATTTTTATTTTTGGTCCTATATGTTAATGATATCTTGCTTGTTACTAATGATTTGGGTACGTTACACAAGACAAAAGATTATCTCTTAAAGAATTTTTAAATGAAAGATATGGGAGAGGCATCCTATGTGATGGGAATATTTCAAATTGAAATATTCTATAATAGATCACGAGGATTATTGGGATTGTCTCAAAAAGCCTATATTGAAAGAATTCTAGAAAGATTGATATGCAAAAATGTTCTTTTAAAACTGTTATAATTTAAAAAGGGGATAAATTTAGTCTTATTCAATGTCCAAAAAATTATATAGAATGAAAGCAAATGTAATCATTTCCTTATGCTTCTATTAGGGGAGTTCTAATCCATGCAAAAACATATATAAGACCAGATATTAGTTTTGTAGTGGAATATTAAGCAGATATTAAGGTAACCGAATTGATCATTGGAAAGTTGCAAAGAAAGTTTTAAGATATCTTTAAGAAACAAAGAATTACATACTCGTGTATAGAAAATCTAATCACTTGGAAGTGATTGGATACTCATATTCAGATTTTGCTAGATGTATTGACAACAGAAAGAAAACTTATGATTATTTCTTCTTTCTTGCCGAAGGAGCAACATCATGGAAAAGTGCTAAACAATTTGTCATTGCGTCATCCACTATAGAAGCAGAATCTGTGGCATGTTTTGAAGTCACAATACTGAAAATTTATTGTGGTAATTCTGCATCAGTGTCCTTCTCCAAAAACAAAAAATACGCAAGAGGTGCCAAACATATAGAACTAAAGTATTTTGCTGTTAAGGAGGAGGTTCAAAAACAGAAAGCCTCTATTGAACATATTAGAACATATCTCATAATGGAAAAGTCGTTAACTAAAGGTTTACAACCAAAGAAATTTAAAGAACATGTACAAAGAATGAGTCTTGGTTGTCCTGTTGACTAATGCATTTAATGAAGTTGACATGTTGAGCTCATTGATGTGCTTTTGATATACACCATTTATTGTTTCTAGTTATAATGGGCATATAATTGTATTCTAACATGTCATAACTTGAATTTACTAGAAACATTACTGTTGACCATGATGAAATTTATGTGTCATTTACAGATCTAGTATGGTAAAACACTGGTGTTTGTGGTATATGGAAGAGAGTACGAGAAGTAATAAATATACATTTGTGATATATGGAAGAGAGTACGTGATGTACTAAATATACAACTGCCATAACCTACATTTAGTGTTTCATCATATTTAGATAATTATGATATTTTGAGGATGAGTGTTGATGTTTAATTGTAAATGCATCATACTTGTGCATTAGTTTCACCCAATTTTAGGCCAAGTGGGAGAATATTGGTAGTTACCAGAGGTCACTTTCTCAAGTGGCCTAAAAATTAGGGATTGAGGCTAGTAACTTCCCATTCAGATACAACTACTCAAATATGATATAATTAGGGAATTTATGTGTCATTTATAATTCTAGTATGATAAAATGCTGGTATTTGTGGTATATAGAAGGGATTATGTTATATAATAAATATAAAACCGTCATAACCCACATTTAGTGTTTGATCATATGTAGACAATTATGATATTTTGAGGATAAGTTTTGGTGCTTAATTGTAAATGCATCATACTTATGCATTAGTTTCATCCAATTTTAAGCAAAGTGGGAGAATGTTGGAAGTTGCCATAAGACAGCTTTCTCAAGTGGCCTAAAAATTAGGGATTGAGGCTTGTAACTTTTCATTCAGATACAACAACTCAAATTTGATATTATTAGAGAAAATTATTAATATAGAAAATTCTCATCCGTTAATTAATTACACATTGATACTTGATGGACGTATCAGATTAAAAGAAGAGACATATAAAATTGATCCTCTCAGTATCCTAATTTACACTGTTAAGAAAAACTTACGCATCCACCAGAAAAGAGCATGTAAACTAAAGAAAGGGAGAAGGGGAGAGAAACCAAATTTTCTACGCAAAGAAGGTAATCGTCATCAAGATCAAACCTCATGTCTTCTTCATTTAATCCAGGTATGTGAAAATTATTGGTTTTAAGATCCTTTATAATGTAGAGAAATTCAATTTCTCCTTACACAGCTCCTGAGACAATCCCTAAAGGAAAGGAAGTTGCAGGTACCAATCATCAAGAAGAATATGTTAATTAGATTTGTAATATGCACGTTCATAGATGGAACAAGAACACTGTAATACAATTATATCTGTTACATTGAAACTGATCCTTGGTCTGAATTCGTTTCCTCTATGTATGGGCACCATAGTGATACTGTATCACTACTGACACTAACCCCAGATTCTGATTTCCTTAAATCTACCTGAATTTTCAACAGACTTGAAACTACTTCCTCCATACGTGGCCTTCTTGCAGGTTCTTGTCTCAGACAGGCCACGCTTACTTTGGCTAATCTCAAAGCAAATCCTGTCTCAGGACTTCCTTTGAGATTAGGATCAATAAACGAATCCAACGCAGCTTCTGGATTCTCTTTTTCCATAATTGAAACTATTGTTTTTGAAAGTAGTACTTCTCTTCCCCCTTGCGTGAAAACAGCATCTCTTCCTGTGATGAGTTCTAACAGAACAACACCAAAAGCATAGACATCGATCGTGGGAGTCACTTGTCCTGTCTCTATATATTCAGGTGCCATGTAACCTCTAGTTCCTGCAACATGTTTGGTCTCGTTCGTTGTTGCTGCTCTTGCAAGACTGAAGTTCGCAATCTTTGCCCTTAGATTGCTGTTGAGCAGAATGTTGCTGGACTTGATGTCCTTATGAACGTAGGCAGGTTCGGCGAAGCTGTGGAGGTAATGCAATCCATTAGCAACATCTATAGCAATCTGAATCCTCCTATGCCAAGTTTCGTTTTCATCACATCTTTTGGTAGAAGAAAGCCACTCCCTCAGAGATCCATTTTTCATGTACTCAAACACGAGATAGTAACAGCCGCCATATTCGCAAAGACCGTGGAGTTTAATCAAATTGAAGTGGTTGATTCTCTTCAAAATCTTCACTTGCTTCGACACATCTTTGCTTATTCTCTTAACCGCGAAAATCTCCCCACCAAACTTTCCGGAATACACAGAACCCTTAATCGTACGCTCTGGACTGAAGTTATCAGTAGCTTTTTTCACTTGCTCAATTTCGAAAACTTTTAATCCTTTCTCGAAACTCGCAATTTCAACACGAACATCTTCCAGGGAAAACCATTTTCTGCGTGGACCACTAGCTCGAGAGTTGTCTTTTCTCCTTTTACGACGTACAAGGAAGACGGCTAGAATGATACTCACAACGAGGAAAGAACAAGCTGAGGCCAGTGCAACGATTTCAAGCAATTTTCTCTTTGATTTATGTGCTTCAGAACCAACAATTACCGGAGGAGAAATCTGCGGCGGACTTCCATGAATTGAAGTGTTTGATCTCGTTGGTGAATTAGGCAGAGGAACCAGAATAGTCGTGACAGGATGAAGATCTGGGTTTTCTCCCAGGCCATTTGCTTCAAGTATACTCTCTTTGGTTGTTTTGAACCTTTGAGCAATATCATCAATTTCGTCGTCAGAACCGAGTGGCAAAGTCAGCAGATACTTGGTACCGTCGAAAACTTGATTCTTCGTAGGACAAGCACAACGAAGGGGGATCCGCAGTTCCATACCAGGATACAAAGTGTATTCCCCGTAAGTATTTTCTCGCAAAAGCGAAGCGCATGTGGTAAGTCCTTCATAAGCCTCAGTCGCTATTCGATAATAGGTCCCTTCTGTGACAGATACAGGAAATGTGGTGCTGGCCTGATAATACTTGCCTGAACAGGTACAAGTTACAGGAATTATAACCTCTTGGTTGACAGGAAAAACTGACAGTGTTTTAACATCGTTGATTCTGGCCAATTCCCTATAATTCGCAGATGTCAGGGCTGAGATATCACCCACCGAGTTGCAAGAAGCTTGAGATTTGAATATGAGAAAGGCTTTACAGGATTGTTCTGCATTGCAGGTGTAAAGAAATGCAGAGGACGGCCCTGTTTCATCATTTGCTTTGCAATCTAGAGATGAAAGTCCAGAGTAGTTTTGCTGGCCCTTACTTGCAAAAATGAGGAAGCTTAATATCAGCAAACCGAGGAACAACTCGATCATGCTGGAGAAACGAGTACTAGGGAATTTCAGAGAGTTGGATCTTAATTAGGACGGTTTGGTGCTTTGGTTGAGCTAAATAAGCTACACAAAGCCAACCTGATATCAGTAACTACTTGCAAAAATGAGGAAGCCTAATACCAGCAAACCGAGGAACAACTCGATCATACTGAAGAAATGAGTACTAGGGAATTTCGGAGAGTTAAGGATCTTAATTAGGACGGTTTGGTGCTTTGGTTAAGCTAAATAAGCCACGCAAAGCCAACCTGATATCAGTAACTTTCTGGGTTGTCTTGTTTCATTCAATCCTGATACCCTTCTATTTCACCTGACCAGCAGCAATGTTTTAAGAACTAGAATACAAGTGTTCTTCATCAGCATAGACTTGACTTGGTTTTAAAATGTTCAACAGATTGGTACTGTTACAGACCAGAAATTCGCTTCATGCCCTACACAAATAATAATCTAAACCTATGTTGCTGATTTCCTGATGTTACTACTGCTTATATTTTATTCCTGTTGAACCGGCCTACTCACAATTATCTCAATCGCTTGCAACCGTAGAATAATTTATTTTATTTAATTTAAAATTTTGATCAGTTTCATTCCAAGAAAACTGACCTGGAGAGTTAGGCTACATAGACCGCAAGCAACTGCTAAGAAATAGAATAAAAAACAGGAAGAATTCCTAAACAAATACGTATTTGGATGGCTTCTTTCATTTGTTTATTGTGTTTACTGGTTTCCTGTAAAGGGGACTTAGAATGGTCTTGTATTGTCTTGAGGCATTTGGAAGGCAGAAAAACCAGGACACCATGGTCCGAACTTCTGAAACATGCTTTGCTGGTTGGACGCGACAAGTGCTAGACCAAGTCTTGTGATGCTTAGTTTTTTATTGCTCTTGATCGTGAACTCCGTTTTGTAGAAGTCTACCTTGATGTGAATGAATTGCGCTTTGCTGAGCTGGTACGAAGAAATTAATAAGAATGGTTAAAAAACACAACAAATTTAGTCGGTTCAATCGTAAAAATTTTAAATTGTTTAATTTAATAATTCTTGTTTGAAGTAATTCACACGTTAATACAACACTTAGAAAACGATATTTAAAATGCACAAGAAGGGGGGGTTGAATTTTGTCTTCCTTTTGTAACCTTTTTCAGAACTGTTTGTATAGAATAGAAATTTTAACCACTGTTGATTAATCAAAACCTATTGATTACTAGA
>JAOSBN010000006.1:2633932-2651097 GCA_027563595.1 Erythroxylum suave | reverse complement strand
AATTCATGCTACTTTAGGAAAATTTTCTCACTATCAAATTGAAGGAATTTGTCAAAACTTCCTTCTAGAGAAATGTTACTCCTTGTCTTAATTTCATAATGACACCAAAATCATTTAATTTGAATCACTATACCAAAAGTTATGCTCCAAACAGTTCGGACATGTCTTATGTTAAATCATTTTCCAGTACATTATTTCCATCCAACAATTCACAGCCTTAAAGACTAAATTGAAACTAGAGTCCTTCATAACAATTTTAGCTCTATTTCTCTAGTTTAATCCAAAGCAAGAATCACCTCATTCAGATTACTAGACCAAAAGTTATGTCCAAAATACTTTCAGATGTTCCTTATCCAAGACTGAACACTAATCCAAACTTCAATTCAGAAATTGAAAGTCTTAGGGGCTAAATTGAAATTCACTTTCTTCTTATGACTTGTAGCCCCATTTCTCAATTTTATTTTTCCTCAAGAATCACTTCAATCGAATCTCCACAGATCCCGAATTTCGTAAAAGACTGAACCATGTTTAGAAAATTATCTAACTCACTTTGATTAAATCAATCTCATTCAATTTAATCTCAAAAATTATAAAATTTTCCATTTTGATGAAGATAATTGTCTTAGAAATCCAACGCTTCAAAAACTAAATCAATCGGATGTCGGACGGAAAAGATATAAGCAAAAGATTAAACAAAGGTCGGATTGGGAAGGAAATGACTCAAAATCAGAAGGAGCAAAACGGCGTCGCACAAAGGAGAATTTGCAAAACGATGTCACGCAGAGGAGAAGAAAACAGCATCGGAGCCGTCGTGATCGCGATAGCACTCGCGAACCCTGTATCGCAATCGCGAATGATCGCGATCGCGAAAATGGGACTCTGTAGCGATCGTGCCTGCTCACGATCGTGACTTCCTTGGTAACTTAGGTCTATCACGATCGTACCTAGTCACGACTGTGACTTCCTAGTTTTTAACCCCTTCACCTCAATCAACATAACTTCCAATCCAGTAACCCAAAAATTATAATCTATATATCAATAGAAAGCTTAGACCATGCCCTACAACTTTCATGAAGGACAGAAAAATCAATTTGTCCTCTAAGGGAGTCAAAATTCTACTCAAAGTTTCTGTCCACTAATAATCATGCTAAAACAGTAACAGCAACTTGCAAAAATCATAACTTCACATTCCATGATCCAAAAATCGAATATTTCATATCACTGGAAAGATAAGAAAATAATCTACAACTTTTATGAAGAACTTAATCACAAATTCAACCTCTAACTAGGTCAATTTTTCAGTCAAATATTCTGCCAAACTTGTGTCATCCTAAAGTACATCCAAACTTTACAATTTCATATCTTTCAATTCTTACCTCCATAAATAACAGATGATACATCATTAAAAAGCTCGAAGAATCTTCTATAACTTTCATATAGACCATTTACTCCAATTCAAACCATATCAATCCGGCGATTTGCCTCAAAACACAGCATGTATAATTTCCACACTCAAGAATATTTTCAAAGTCAAAGTAAAATAACCTTAACTTTGACTGACTATATCTTTTACTCCCGATATCGAAAAATATCAAACTTTATGGTGACAGAAAACTCTCCACAGGAGCTACAAGTTTCATGAAGACTATTTTATCAAATTTTGCCTAACTCAAAAAGTCAACTATCTATGACCAAAAAGTCAAACTTTTTCTTAATTCTTCAAATTTTCACATTCTTTCTCTTTATTTCTTGCTTTTCAACTTCATTTCAATCAACTCATTCATTTTTGAGTATGTCTAATTTTCACTAAAAATTTGGGGTCCAACATTACTAATAATTAATATATACTCAAAATATAACAAACAATATAACTAATTATACTAATATTTACTACTAATAATCATTATTCATAATTAATAACAATATTTAAATGCACAATAAATTCACAAATAAATGTTAAGTTCTAAAATTTCAAACTAATAACATTTACTAATCTCAAACTAATCTAATTTCAAACTAATCTCATTCACTAGCATGCATTTCATATAAAAATAACACAATAATAATAAAATTTACCTTAAACTATCGAAAAACAGCCGAAAACTTCAAGAAGATCAGAGCAAAATCGTATAGAGAGAGAAGATATGTAAGAGGTGTGAAGGAGGGGGGGTCGACGCGGTTATAAGGCCGCTCATTTACCGACGGAACACTCAGTTCCGTCGGTAAATTAGGGTTTAGCTTGGCGGCATGCCGACAGTTACCGACGGAATTGTGTGTTTCGTCGGTAAATGAGCGCCAGATTTAAGCAGGATAAACTCAAATACCGATGGAACGACTATTCCGTCGGTAAAAAGGCCTTCTGGAACAATCGAAAATGCTGACTGTACCATTTACCGACGGAACAGATACATTCGTCGGCGATAATGCTCTCTACTTACCGACGGATTGGTCCCTTCCGTCGGTATAGTATATTATGTGTTGACTTTACCGACGGAAAAATATTTCCGTCGGTGATATGTTTACCATACTACCGACGGACTGACGTTTTCCGTCGGTGAACTTGTTGGTTATTGTTTTATTTTCCAACGGTAATGCCTCTGCCGTCGGTATTACAATTTTCGTCTTCCATAACTTTTAATTTTCTGACGGAAAGATTGTTTCTGTTGGTACAAATGCCGACAGAAAACTCTCCGTCGGAGTTTAACCGTAGGTAATAAATTGCGGGAACAATTCGCCCATTTTTTACCGATGGTTATGTTGTGGCGTTGCTATATTCCGTCGCAAATATTGGTTCCAAATTTCTATACCGACGGTTAGGTCTGTCCGTCGCAAATTTGGTCTTGTTGCCGACAGAAATATTGATTCCGTCGGTGAATAGCGGCGGAATTTTTTCCGTCGGAAAAATTTCGCCGCTATTCCCCCATTTTCTTGTAGTGTTAATCGACCACTTGTCCTTATGTATGTTGTAAGAAATCTTGAAAGGACCATATTGATGAGGCAGAGTGCACAGAATATAATGCACTAGGAAAGATTCCAATATTGAAACCTCCAACGCTTTCAGTTGAGCTGCTATGTCCCTCATACGCATGATGTGATCAAAAACGCCCTTTATCTTAGTGAGCCTCAAGGATGGCAACTACATAATCAAGGTGCTGGCAAGGGCCTTATTAGATGTAGCGAACTGTTCATCAATGGCCTTCAATAGATTTCTGACATTATTATGCTGTTCGACAGAGCTACGAATACCAGCAGATATCTTGGTCTTTATGAACATCACGGAGAGACGATTAGACCTCTCCCACTTTTCATAAAGAGCAACAACTTCTGGAGTGCTAGTCTCAGTCATACTCGGTGGTTCGTCCTTTCTAATAGCATAATCTACATCCATCTAGCCTGAATGAATCAGAATTCTCTCCTTACACACCTTATAGTTGTCACCTCTTAATTCGGGAAAGTCAAACTTAATATCAGAAATATTAACTGTCTGAGTAAACACAAATTAAGAAATAAAATATATGCTTATTATATATATATAACTCAAGGCCAAAAATATTTCATGATTTACCAATGTAAATCATACATTTAACAGATGAATCTAATGACATAAGACTTGCATGTGGGCTAAAGTTTTACTCAATTAGATTCGTCTACACTTTATAACAAAACTATTAAATTATGTTCATTTTCTTAATTCCTATGAGTAGATTAAGAAATACAATTTGATATTTTGTCCTAATTAATCATACAAATATAGCAAAATTCCTATTGGTAGATTTTATCATATTACGTATGATTAATTACAATTGATGATTTAATGCGATCTTAAAACTAAATACATAATCCTAATTAATTTGAGATGTTGTGGTCACTAACATTAAATTAAAGCTTAAACATTTGCATTAATTAATTAATAATGCAAATAAATCAAATAATAATGCACAAATTATTTAAACTAATTTTTGCATGTATAACAATCACAAAATTTATACATACAATTAATAATGCACAAATTATTTAATCTAACTTTGCATGTATAATAATCACAAAATTTTGTACGTACAAATAATAATGCACAAATGATTTAATCTAATTTTGCATGTATAATAATCATAAAAATTTATACATACAAATTTTCAATTAATCACATGTAATTTGTGCAAAAACTAAACAATTATAATATGCATGTCAAAAACTTAAAATCCAACATAAGACATACATAATTAAAAATTAATATTTTCATAAAATATTAATACCAAAAAATGATTTTAATAATTAAAATCACAACATTAGGGTTAGGTCTTGATTAACCCAACTAATTATTAATATTAGCAAAAATTAATATTAATAAAATTTCAAAAAAAAGCAGCAATAGGTCGTCTTCAACCTCTAGCTGGGTCGGGTGTGACCTGGCTGTAACCCGATGGAGCACCAACAGACCAGATGTGCAGGAGATACCTGGATGAGGGTCGTCGATGGGATGACGGTGGCCAGGCGACATGCATGAGACGTTTGAAAACCAACCATGTGACGCTGCATAGAGGGCAACGTCCGAAGCCATCACCATCGTCCCTCCTCTCTCCAACATTTCAGTCATGGTTTGGAGTTCCATGGAACATGAATGACGATTCTCACATCCATTATGAACATAAAACATCAAAATATTCAACAACTTCAAGTTCATCATTTACGGGCCAAAAAACGATGAGAACAAAGCATAACAGAGACATGTTATTCTCAGATAGTGGAAGCAAGGCTGAGGCTCTAAGGCTCTGATACCAAATGTAAATGATACATATACTAAACCAGAAGCCCAAGCATGCATCATCGTACAATAAACATACGTAAGAGATACATGCATATTAACCATACATATAGCAATGGAAGCATAACCGAAATGGTGTTTCCTCCAGCCATTGCTCCTGTTGCGGTGATGTCTAGCTCTAAGGTGCTCTAAATCTTCTATCCTCTTCTGCTCACTATCGATGGTGTGTCTTGTTACATGAGCAGGAGGATAGGCACCCAAGAGTAGCTTATAAACATCTCATTACCTCTGCCCATCAAAGAGGAGGAAACAGTTGAAGCATGGGCATTAACATGTGGGTGTGCTAATGGGTTATGCATTAAATGGACCACACCGAATAGTGGGAAGATTAGGTAAGTTGAAAATCTTACACATCGATGTCCAACTGTTGGAAGACCTTAAGGAGCTCTCCTCTTCTTTTGCTACTTTTGGGTGTTATGTTAGCTGTGGATGGTGAAGATGGAGCAGAGAACCCAGATTTCAGGTAAATACAAGAAAGGCTTGGCTTCAATCTTCTGTTGGTGAACCATTTGAAGGGCCTGCAGGAAAGCTTCGGACTAGAGGTGGCTACGGTATTTTTCTGCTGTGCATATACATGTACAAGTGTTATATAATAGTTAGCTTAGTAAAAGCTGCCATTGGGAATCACCTTATGGACATGGAACTACAGTAGGTTTCTAGTAAGACATTAAAGGGTATATACAAAGACTCGGTTTAGTTTCATGGCTTAGAGTTAACGAGAGCCTTCTCAGGTAAGGGATCAAACTACTGAGAGAGAGGTTTCTTAGGATCTTGAAGTTGTTGGCTCAATTCATGTTATGAAAATTTTAATTCTAATTTAATTTATAAATTATTATATACACACACATAAATAATAATAATTTATTAATAAAAATAAGGGTTAATTACAATAAAAATCCTAAACTTTGTTTAATTTTATAATTATAGCCCGACCTTTAAAATATAATAATAAAGTGTTCAATTTTTCAATTTTTTTTCAAATTTAGCCTCAACTTAAAAAAATGACAATAAAATGCTCAAATTTTCAAAAAAAATTTCTTCAATTCTAACCAACGTTAATGTCTTCGTTAATTTGCTGACGTAACTTGCCACATGTTCTAGAAACTTAGCTATTAATACACATCAACCAAAACTAACACATCAAATGAAGATTAACGAAATGACGCTATTTAATCACATAATTAAAACGACATCATTGTTTAAAAATGTCTTAAATTAGATTACGTAATTGGCGACCTCACATTTCGATTTCAGTTTTTCCCTTTGTTTTTAGTTTATTCTCTCAATGCACTCACCCCTCAATTTTCAAATAATGTAGCACAATAGCTTACTAGTGCAGTAGGCTGTGATGTGAGAATAGTTTGGGGCATCAGAAGAACAAAAAAAAAAACAAAGAGTTGAGAGCGTTGAATGAACAAGCAGATAACGAAGGACTGAAGCTACACAAATTGATTTAGGGATTCCATTTTTAATAATGACGTCGTTTTATTAGTCTACGTTTGTTGTGTTAATTTTGTCTGATGTATATTAATAGTTAAGATTTTTGGAACACGTGGTAAGTCATATCAATAAAATTAACATAAGCACTAATGTCGAGCTAGAATTGGAAAAAAAAAATAAAAGTTTGAATATTTTATTGTCACTTTTTGAAATTCAGATTAGAATTGAAAAATATAAATTTGATCATTTTATTGTCACTTTT
The DNA here is from genome assembly GCA_027563595.1 of Erythroxylum suave. Classification (NCBI taxonomy): domain Eukaryota; kingdom Viridiplantae; phylum Streptophyta; class Magnoliopsida; order Malpighiales; family Erythroxylaceae; genus Erythroxylum; species Erythroxylum suave. The sequence goes on along the minus strand of JAOSBN010000006.1, from coordinate 2,644,573 downwards.
TAAAATTAGGATTATAATTGCAAAGTTGAACAAAGTTTGAGGTTTTAATTCATCCTAAAAATAAAAACCAGAATAAAATTTGATTTCCAATTAAATTAACTATTTTATATCCAATATTATTTCCCATAAATTAAGTATTAATTTAATTAATAATATATTAACATAATTAAAAATTAATTTAATAAATATTTACGTTTAATTTGTGAAAGCAAATTCATCAATAAAATTTTAAAAATATAAAAATGTCACTTTAATAACATCGTAATATTTAATTGATGAAAGTTTATTTTCGTTAAACTCTTCTATTTATTATAAAATTATTTTAATTGTTTTAAAAATATTAAAATTGAACCTAAATATTTTTAAAAAGTAAATGTTTAAATTATATTATAATAAAAGATTTAAATTGTAATTTTGGCCGAGAAATAATTAGATATAGGAATTTACACTCAGTTTCTCACCATGGCCGTCGAGTTTCAAAAGCTCTTCTCAACATGCGAGTGTTAATGTAATGACAAATAATAAGAGCATTGCGTTTCCTACACTAACATGCTCTGTTCCCAAATCTCTTCCTTATATGCTCCGCTTCTCTCCGGTACCCTCCTCCTCATGCCTCCTCCGTGGCAAATCCCTCCACTGGAAGCCCCGCCATGAAACCAAGCTGCCCCAATCCGAACTTATCCACCGCATCTCCCGACTCCTTGTACTAGGTCGTTACGATGCTCTCAACAACCTCACCTTCGACTTCTCCGATGATCTTCTCGATTCGGTTCTCTGTAAACACAAGCTCAATCCCACAGCCTGCTTGACTTTCTTCAAATTGGCTTCCAAACAATCGAAATTTCGACCCAACTTCAAGTCCTATTGTAAGCTCGTTCATGCACTGTCTCGAGCTCGAATGTATGATGAGACTAGATCGTACTTGACAGAGGCGGTTGTTCTTTGTAAGAATAATAATAATGTGAATTCTTCCATTCATGTATGGGAGGAACTGGTTAGGGTTTATAAGGAGTACAAGTTCTCTTCTGTTGTTTTTGATATGATATTGAAGATTTATGCAGAGAATCGTATGCTAGAGAGTGCACTCCATGTGTTTGACAATATGGGTAAATGTGCTGGTCGTCTCCCGAGCTTGCGATCTTGTAATTGTTTGTTGAGTAATTTGGTGAAAAGCGGTCAAAGCTACACTGCATTGCTTGTTTATGACCAAATGAAGAGGTTAGACATTGTGCCTGATGTTTTTACTTGCTCGATTATGATTAACGCCTATTGTAAGGAGGGAATGGTCAACAGAGCTGTGGAATTTGTTAAGGAAATGGAGAATTTTGGTTTTGAGTTGAATGTTGTGGCTTACAATAGCTTGATCGATGGGCATATTAGTGTGGCTGATATGGAAGGAGCCAAAGGGGTGCTGAGGTCTATGAATGACAGGGGCATTTTGAGAAATGAGGTTACGTTCACGTTGTTGATCAAGGGTTATTGCAAAGTGAGAAAGTTGGAGGAAGCAGAGATGGTTTTCCAGGAAATGAAGAAAGAGGAAGGGATTATTGTGGATGAATATGCTTACGGTGTGTTAATAGATGGATACTGCCGAGTAGGTAAAATGGAGAAGGCTATTACGGTTCGGGATGAGATGTTAGACGTAGGGTTGAAGATGAATATATTTATCTGCAACTCTTTGATTAATGGGTATTGCAAAAAGGGTCAAGTTTTTGAGGCAGAAGGGTTCTTAGCGCATATGGTGGCATGGAATGTGAAGCCAGATTCTTATAGTTATAGCACCCTTGTGGATGGTTACTGCAGGGAAGGTCTCACTGCTAGAGCTTTTAGAGTTTGCGATGCAATGATCCGTAACGGAATTGATATAAGTGTAGTAACTTATAATACTATTCTCAAGGGGTTTTGTCGAGTTGGTGCCTTTGTGGATGCTTCACGTCTTTGGCATTTGATGCTGAAGAGAGGTGTCGCTCCCAATGAGGTTTCCTATTGTACTTTACTTGATGGGCTTTTTAAGATGGGAGATTTTTCTGGGGCTTCAGCCCTTTGGAAAGAAATTTTAGCTAGGGGTTTGACCAAAAGTATCTATGCATTTAATACAATGATTAATGGACTGTGTAAGATGGGGAAAATGACAGAAGCAGAGGAGACCTTTAATAGGATGAAGGATTTAGGTTGTGAACCAGATGAAATAACATATAGAACCCTCTGTGATGGGTATTGCAGGGTTGGTAATCTTGAAGAAGCTTTCAAAGTAAAAGAGGAAATGGAAAATGTTGCTATTCTTCCTTCAATTGAACTGTATAATTCTCTTCTTGTTGGATTATTCAAGTGTAGGAAAATAAATGGAGTTAAGGATCTTCTTGATGCAATGTATGCCAGGGGATTAGGCCCAAATATAGTTACATATGGAGCCATTATTTCTGGCTGGTGCAACGAAGGGAGGCTGGATAAAGCTTTTAGTGCATATTTTGAGATGATTGAAAGAGGGTTTGCTCCCAATGTAATTATATGCAGTAAAATTGTGAGTAGCCTTTATCGACTTGGTAAGATAGATGAAGCAAATATGCTACTGCAGAAAATTGCGAGTTTGGATCCTGTCTTAGATCATGGATTGTTTGACAGATGTCACAAAGATGACACTAGATGTCCAGATGTTCTGAAAATTGCAGATACCCTTGATAAAAGTGCTGAAAGTCTTTCTCTTCCCAATAAATTTGTGTACAATATAGCCATAAATGGGCTTTGCAAGTCTGGGAAGGTTGATGAGGCAAGAAAGCTATTCTCAAGGTTGATGCTTAGAGGATTTGTTCCAGATATGTTCTCATATTGTACCCTGATACATGGCTATTCAGCTGCTGGCAATGTGAATGAAGCATTCAACATACGGGATGAGATGATTAAAAGAGGTATTGAGCCAAATATGACTACTTACAATGCGCTTATCAACGGCCTATGTAAATCAGGCAATCTGAATCGAGCAGAGAGGCTTTTCAATAAGCTTCGCTTGAAGGGATTAACCCCCAATGTTGTGACTTATAATATTTTGGTTGATGGATATTGTAAAAGTGGTAAAGTTGGAGAGGCATTGGAGTTGAGAGACAAAATGCTAAAAGAAGGAATTCCCCCTTCCTTTGTTACGTTCTCTGCCTTGATTTATGGTTTTCACAAGCATGGAGACATGGAAAAAACCGCGGAACTTTTGGCTGAGATGAGAAATTTTTGTGCAGACAATAATCTGGAAAAGTTCTCCAAGTTGATTGAGGGTAATATCAAATGTGGGGACATAAACAATCTCTCAAGGTTTCACGGTGGGCTGCATAGTGCTTTTCCCTCTAATGATGCTAATACTCATCAAGAAAGGGAGTTACCAGAGCTTTCAATTACTGAGGAAATGATAGATGCATATATGATGTCTGAGGCTCTATGTTGATGCATCCTTGTGAGCAAAGGCTTGTTGACAAGATTTTAGCATTTGACGAAGTATTTCCTTTAGGCCATGTCCTAGAGGAACACAGGTAATGCGCCTTGCAAATGAAAATAGTTTTTCTTTTCATTTGATTAAACTTGGTTTGTAACAATGGGGTTGCTTGCAGGAAGTGGACTTGCAGTCTCTTCTTGGCTTTTCAGTGAAAAGAGGACAACTATTTGGTAATCTCTGAAAGCAAGAATAAAGAAGTTCATACTTCATAAATAATGGGTATCAAATTCTGAGGTTGAGGGCTGTTCTTATCTCTCGCAAAGCAACTTAGGGATAATAGTTGGCCTTCAAATGCTTGTTAAGATCTGATGGAAACCCAGACTGTTTTTGTGGATTCCTCCCACAGAACTGGATTATATTGTCTCAGGAACTCATATGTTGCCGGTTTTAAGCTCCTTCCTGTGTTTAGCATGCAACGAGAGAACTCTCTCCTCATTTGCATCTTCTTGAAATGAAAGGTAAAAGGACTCGAAAAACTTATTTTGCCTTTGAATTTTCCAAAGATTTATTTTCAACTTATGATTGATGGGTTGCAGGATTTCTGAGGATTTCATTGATGATTGATCATTAATCAAAGAAACAGAATGGACTCTCTACGCGGATGTAATCAAAATTCAAAAGTGCCAAAGAAAGAACTAGGTTCTCTGTATTCTCTTGGGATCAATGAGAAAAACTCTGAGTAAGCATTATGCATTTTAGCAACTATTAACCGGAGATATGTGACAAGTAATTGCTTTGGTAATGCTCCTGATTCGTTCTTTCGTTGTTTGAATCTTATCTTCATATTCTTCCATACGTGACAGGGAACCCCAGATCATTTCACACTTTCGTTCCACAACTTTCTGAGATTGGGAAGGCCCATCTGGAGATGCTAGGTTTTAAAACCATATTAGCTGGTGCCTTGTCACCCGAAGAGCAGTTATTTCTTCACTGCTACCACAAGACCACTTTCGATGGGGTATGAATACTGACTGGCTAGTTCTTCCAATTACTCGGAATTATTTTAGATAAGAAAAAGTAAGAGCAGTTTTATTCGAAGCTGACATCTCTCAATGATTCTGTCGGTACGTGATGTGTTTGAATGCACGAAGACTCAGTATCAGTGAGCATTCAATGCAAGAGATTGTGAATTTGAAAACAGAGCCTAGCAAAGATGACCCCTTGTAATTGAGCACTGTGGTTGATGTTTTCTGCCATTTAGAAGGTCTTAAATGTTCCATCAGCCCTGCTATGAAGTTGCTTTCTTCATTTTGGACATCATGGCATACTGTGTTTCGATGGATTGCTTATTGGACCAGAGCTTCGATTTTTCAGGACTGACTATTTGGCTGGATCTACGATTGATGGGACTTTTGTCACAATTACACAGTTATATGATACGATCAGTGCATAGTTTCGGCGTTCTTTTTGCCTTGCCCCGGTGAAATGGACCAAAGAGGGACAATCATGTCGGTTGTTGGGACGCCCCTGTTCTTCCAAAATCCAAGCTTTAAAACCATATTTTCTTGATTTGGATCCTGTGTGTGCAGGCTGCTTTGTCAATGCAGATATTTCATCAACTCTTGTAGTCGGGTCTTCATTCATTTTTCAAGATTACTTGAGTAATTTAAAAGAATTTATCAATCTTGAAGAGACGTTTAAAATTTCGACAAATTTAAATTGGATATTATTTATTCTTCAACATAAATACAATTAAATAAAATGTTTTTTAACAAATTTGTAAATTTTTAACAAAATAATGTTTAGATATTTTATTTTAAAACGGGGGCAAACATATTAGGAAGAGTACATTGAAAATTTTAAGATATTTATCAATAAATTGAAAAAAAAATTAAAAAGACGTTTTTGAATATGTTATTTCTTTTATAAATATTAAAAAAAGATAAATGGATTGAATTAGGAAATTGTAATACTAACTTTGTAGCCTTTTTATGTATATAATTATATGAATACTACAAAGAGTGTTGGATTAAAATTATTAAGTCTTTTGTCAAGTATTGAAACAATTATATGGTTAACTTTTAGTATATAATGTTTGTATTAGTAGTCTTTTATTTAATATTTATAGATGCGGATGCTGCGATAGATGTATGACATTATCATAAAAGATAAAGTCCAGAATTGTATGGTGCGAGACAAACTACAGGTGGCTGCTATTAATGATAAGTAGAGAGAGACAAGGTTTAGGTAGTTCAGATATTTGAGGAGGCACCCTGATGTCTCTGTACAATGCTATAAGAAAATAACTCTTCAAAACTACAACAGGAAAAGAAAAAGGTCAAAAAAGAATTAGAGAGAAGTGATCAAAAAAGATATAAAAGGGTTAGATCTTACCGAAGACTTGACTAGTAATAAGAAACTCTGGCATACTAAGATATGAATAAAGGATATCCTTTAAAGTGAGCCGACGCAATCCTGCCGGTTCTATGAAGTCGTATATTGTGACTATCGTGCGTCATTTCTACCTCTTAGGAAGTCTCGCCAATTGTATAGTCTGTGTCTATCTAGTTGCTAGTCGTGGACAAGTCATTCTATCCTATGACTTGGCTTTCAAGCTCTCCTTTACCCATCTTTTAGCGGTGAAGTAGTTTGTCATTTCGCCTTAGTGCCTTGAAGAAAACCTCGATGTTAACTTATGGTAGGAAATTAGCCTATATTTATTAGGAGGCAACAGCTGCTGGTTGTCCATTTAGGGACATCCGATAACATTGAAATGCTACAAAGCATATTCACATGGCTCCAGCATAAGGATGCCAAGCACAACTTGAGACATGGTGAGCAAAACTTTGGAGCATATCAGGTATATAAGCAAACCTTAGCAGCATATTAGGTATATCTATCTGGCTATTTTCTTCATCACTTTATCTTCAAAAATTTTTCTAACTTTTTATTTTTTTATGTACCTAGTTATTTTATTTCTTTTTAAACTCTTTATGTCATATTTGTATATGAATCTATCGGAAACAGTTTGTCTATTCTGTAAGGGTAAAGCAATCAAACCTCCCTAGGCCCCGCATTAGTTCAGGATTTAACTGAGTGTGATGATAATGATGAGTTCATAATGATTAAAATTGATGACACTCAAATGAATTTTGGGAAATTCTAGTCTTTTATTTAAAGATTGACTTTTGAATTATCTTCTATTGGTCATTATGTTTTATTTATAAAATGGTTGGCATAAATAAGTTTGGCTTGATTGCAAATATCTTAATTTTGGGACCTGATCCTCTGTCTCCTCTATTTTGGCCCAATCATGTGTCAAAGAATCTAAGTCATCTATTTATGTGGGACCCCACATAAATGGATGGCTTAGATTCTTTGGCACAGGGTTGGGTCAGAATAGAGGGGACAGAGGATTTGGGATGACTTAGATTCTTTGGCACAGGGTTGGGCCAGAATAGAGGGAACAGAGGATTTGACTACCTTAATTTTTTAGTTTTCAACCATACTATTTAAACCATATTATTTACTATTTAGAAGGAATTGAATTTTTAAATTGTGTTATACCAATTTTCTAATTTAATATAAAAAAGAAAATTTTATTCAGAATACAATTGTAGAAATTTAAATTTCAAAATCTTTGACATATAATATTCAAATCTCCAGTTGGACCACGTGCAGCCTTATCTTTGTTTTGTGGCCAAGGGACAGTTTCTGTTTTAAAGATAGGTGATTTGCAATGAAATTTTATTGGAAATTTAGGGTGAAATAAAAAATGATAAATACGTAATACTTAATATATCTTTAACAATTTTTTATATTACTAATTATATCATCGACCCTAATAACAACCCTAATTAACATGTGTTTTATTCTATTAAGGGTAGAATAGTCATTCATTATTATTATACATATATTACATTTTAATATTTCATTCTATCCATTTTGCAAACAATATTTCACTATATTACATTATGAATCATTTCATCCCTTCCAAATAATAATTTTTTAATATTACATCTATTTACATTTCATTCCATTCCACTAATTTTAGACTCGGTTGCGTCCAGTCCAAAATTAACAAACCTAATTTGAGTTTATTAGGCTTTATGTTTGGTTCATATTTTTTAAGAATTCGGTCTAGTCTAAGCTCTTAAAACTCAGTTTAACTTGACTCGAAGTCTGAAATTTTAAAAAAAATACTTTTTTTGTTTTCTAAAATTAAGAAATATATATATTTATTTGGGTTCAATGAAACCGAGCCACCCAAATTTGACTGAGCTTGAGTTCGAGCTAAAAACCTTGAGCCTGATCGAATTTCAAGCCAAGCCCAAACTCGACCACGAAATTTTAGACTAAGATAGCTCAAGTTAAAACACCAACCATACTTCCTTCAAAACCTTGGTTTATTTTTAGTTACCCATTTTAAATATTTTTTTATAATCAACATTTCGAACAAGATGAGGATGAATAGATGAGTCTGATAACCGGAAAAGTTGTAGCAACTTTTTATTTGACCTAAGTGAAGCATTTGCCTCCACTAGGCAGTATGTGACCCCACCCCTGGTTGTAGCTATAGATTATTACGATATATAATTACCCCCTCAAATCCTCTGACCCATCTATTCTGTACCACCCCTGTCTCAGATGATCCCACCCATTTATTTATGTGAGATCCACATAAATGGACCCACATAAATAGATGGGTGGGATCATCTGAGACAAGAATGGTATAGAGTAGATATCAAGTCCCTATAATTACATGCCTTATATGTATAATTACATATATTATGAACACAATCAGAAATAATTCAAGTACAATTATTTGTAATAATTGAAGTACAATTACAGTAGCCTGGTACGTACTCCAACTAGGTTTTGACTCACCTTTAGTTGTAATTATGAATTATTACAATAATTACGCATTATATATGTATAATCACATATACTAAGATCATAATTACAAATAATTCAAGTACAATTACAATAACTAACATGCATCATAATTATCACAACTATCACATCTTAGAATTAGAATTATATTGATACAAAATTTTGATTAAATTTTATTTTTCTGTTATCGTGTTGATCCACTAAATAATATGTGATTTCGTCCTTAACCATAGTTTGTATATTTAGATAATATAAACATAATTATAAGTTTTTTCAGGACAATTAATAGGAAGTCATGATTATAATATTACAATGCATGTGAGCACATTCTAAAACCATATCGGTATATACCATAGTTTAAAAGTATCAAAAGAGATCATTATCTACAGAAGAAAGAAACATAGCAACTACATTATTGAATCAAATGAAGGTAGTTTTTGATGAACATTATTTCAAAAGGACGCGAGGAAATCGATGGAAGTGGTCCTTTACGTGCAATGGCCTGAAAGAGATAGAGCGAACCCTACTAAAAAACAAACTATACGACTAGTACTAAAGTTTCGAACAATGAAGAAAATATAATATCACAGCCAAATTCAAACTGCTACTACGTACTGTCCTTGCATCCCTACGATGTGGAATGATGGTAGTATTCAACGTTTGCCATGGGAAAGTGGTCCTTTTGATGTGACGAAGAAGAAGAAGACATAGATTGAGATTGAACCTACCCCTCGAAAAAATAAAAACATAAGCAAAATAAATAGGCCTGTCTTGAGATTTTGTAGATCCGGAGTAAAAGAGAAGATGTAGCCCCCTACTTTATCTCTATACGCAGAAAATAACCAGTTCTTATATAAAACTAGAGGCTTAGAAGAACAGAGCAAATCAGGGGAGCCTAGGCATACGCCCAGATGACCCTTGCCTAGAGCCGGGCTTGAAAATAAGAAAAAATCTGAAATTCTCGAATTTTTGGAGCTCAAAAAATTCAATTTTGATGCAACCAAACTGTATTTTTTAAAACTAAATTAATAAAATTTTAATCTATGATTAAAAAATCGAACCCAGTTTGAATGATTTAATTATGAAAACTTTAAACCGATCAATTTTTCAGTTTGATGTTTAACTTTTCAATTCGATTTATTTTAATAACTTTTGTTGTTAAAATTGATTAATTTATTAATTAATTGTTCAATTTTTTAAACTAATTAATTTTCATTTAATAACATTTTTTAAATTAAACTTTATATTAATGACAATCTTCTCAAATTTTATTCAATCTTTATTCAATTTTATGACTATCTAATACTGATTAAATCTTTTAAACCTTAAACTTCTTATCTTATTGGTTTAACTTTTAGTCTAGATAATTACTAATTTTAGTAAAAAAAACAAAAATTATTTATTGATGGGCAATTTTGACTTAAAAGTAGAAGATAATTAAACAATAATTGAGCAAAATTTAGGTATACTCAATCATGCAACAAATTAAATTGAATCTTTAGTTTCATAAAACATTATATAAATTGGTTAAGTTTTATAAGAAGTTAATGAAATTTGACAATTTTATAAATTCAACAAGATATATAAATAAAAATTTTAAAAGAAAAATTACAAATAGATATTTTGTTCCATATTTAATTAATTTTGATTTGACAATTTTATAAATTCAACAAGATATATAAATAAAAATTTTAAAGAAAAATTACAAATAGATATTTTGCTCCATATTTAATTCTTGATTTTGATTCAATTGGTTGGGCGTTATGGATATTTTGTTTGGATGAATCTGCTTACCAAACCAGACAATTCTTATGTCGGATTTAAGAAATAACTAAATATATTAGTGAGATGTCTCAACAGTGTCCTACGATGATTTGACAGATTCTGGTGGCTGTTTAGAGACACTGGTCCAATATGTCTTAATCAGTACTTATGATTTTGACCCAAGACAATTACGTCTTACCAGCCTAAGAAAAGAACACGCAGAACGCAAGCCAGCTACGTTGGGGAAGCTGCTCCATAATACGTCCCTCATTTTTTGACGTGTTTGTTTGGGGTATGAAAAAAAAAAAAGGGTATGAAATGAAAGATTGAGTTTGATAAGAGGATATAATTATAGTGTTATTATTTTGATTACTTACTTTTGGGTAATACTTCATTCCTCTCCTAATCTAGAGGAATGAGTATCATTGTTGTAGAATAATGGGTTAATTAATTAAATTATAATTAATTAAAATATAATTAATTTGTAATTAATTAATTAATTACAATATTTTAAATAAATAAATACAATATTATTAATTAAAATATTATTAATAATTAATTAACTA